>RJWH01000293.1:706978-970369 GCA_004363575.1 Solenodon paradoxus
AGAGAGAGAGAGAGAGAGAGAGAGAGAGAGAGAGAGAGAGAGAGAGAGAGCGCTGTGAATTTTTATTTTTATTTTTAAATATGGCTTAAGAATCATTGAAACTGGTATGTGTAAGCTTGGCAATTTTCAGGTGCTTCACATTTTTGAGGCCCTCTTTAATCATCATTTCTTTTTGTTGTTTCAGTGATTTGTTGTCCTCTGAATACATAGAGAGACATATTGAACATGGAGGGAAGACCGTGGAGATTAAAGTAAGTTTTCCTTCCTCTGGAGGAAATTTTGGTGAGTCTTGTAAATAGTGATCATGGTTTTAATTTTCAGGGATACTTCTAATGTACTGTTTGAGGATTTTATTTTATTCCAGAATTTATCACGAAAGAATGTCACCCCCTTGTAAAAACAAAAAGAACAAAACAACTTTTGGTTATCAGAAAAATGTGCTGTGGTAATTGTTGGAGTTATGCTCTGTGAGTTTAACATAGCTGCAAACAGTTCTTTTTTAGATTATGTCACAGGAAATAATTTTTGAAATTTTCATTTAAGGTTATGACTGAGAACCAAGTGGAGAAATCTTGGGTCCAGGTTAGGTACACGACTTTGTAAAGTTCAATTGGGATTTTCTTCTGGTAAAATCATAAATTTATGAGGTCAAAAGTGAAGTCCCAGGCTTTTTTTCAAATACCTGGATTCAGAAATCTCAGGATACACACAAGATTGCAGACAAAGAAAAGCCTGGTAGGCCTGAGAATATTTGTTAACTTCACTGGTGGTGGTAGACATCGTATTATATATCAACATCAATATATAATGATGCACAGTTTAAACGTATATAATTTTATGATGTGTTCCTTAAGAAAAGTAAAATAAAAAGTATGTGTTTTTTTCCAGTCTACTGATGATGTAATGTAATGGTACCTAAGGCCGAGCTCTCCCCAAGGGTTTCTTTAGGTCTTCTGTTTATTTAGTATAGTGAGTTGATTTGTAACTAAGTGCTTATTTTCTTTTGAACATTGCTCAGAATATCTATTATGCCTTATCAGATTATGATTTCATCTATAAAAATTTCCTTACTTTTGAAAATTTGATACATACTCATTTTAGAAAACTTCTGTGTAGAGAAACTTACATCAAAAAAGTAGACGTTACCCTTAAATTCATTAGTGAGAGGTAAACTTTTCTTTGTGTTGGATTCCTTTTAGTGTTTCTTGTACTGGACATGTATTTATATTTTCATTTTTTGCATAATTGGTATCATACATATATATATTTATAATTTTGTCTTGATCACTAAAAATAAACAATATCACAAATGGTTTCCCAGTCATTTTCTCTTAAAACTTTTGTTCACTGCTTTTCAATGTGAATGCTACTTCAATAAAGCTTTTTATTCAAATTAAACTATTACCAAAAATGCCAATAAATTATATTGTCCTAGTCAAGTGACAACATGAAGAGAATGGAATGTTTTCAATTATTAAATAAAAAGGAAAACTTTGTTATGGAAAATTGAAAATATGAATAGAAGTAAAAAAAATAGTATATTGAACTCCCACTTACCCATTTATTATCCAGTTATAAACATTGTAACAATATTTTCTCTTTTTGCTTAGTTTTTAGAAGGAAGAACATGGAGTTTTGTGATTTTTTTTTTTAATGAGAGGAAGGAAGGGAAAAGAGGAAGAAGTATGTTTGAGGAAGGAAAGACGGAGGGAGGGAGGGAAAGGAGGTGGCACTTTTATTTATTTGTTTTATTAATTTTTAGCTTCTCCTCTACCCCTACCCTCATTTCAAACCCAAATCCTTGGTCTACATCCAACTTAACACCTGAGCCACCAGAGCGTGACAGAGCATAGAGTATTTTAAAGCAATTTCCAGGCATTGACACATCTTTCTAGTAAAGACATCTTTACATACTTACACATTTTTAGATGCTAAAAACTTATAATCTTTTGATTTTTCCAAGTGATATAATAATTACGCCAGGGCCTCCAGAAAGTTGTGTAAACTTATAAGCCCAATTAATTGAATGATTGATTGATTGATAACACTTTTTGCTGCAGAAAGCACATCAGGTATCAGATACCTCTAGGTATCACATGGCAAATGAAACCATTTTGTCTGTATTTTGGAAAAGTATTATTTAGATTTAGAATCTCTGGGCTCCTTTTATTCTCATCCTTTTTTCTTTGTCTTTGCTTCTTTATTTTGTATTATCTTTTCTGAACACAAAGTACATCTTATTCCTTTGATCAATTAAAGAGGATAGGAAACAGTTCATGATTTCCATTTACAGCTGTCATTGGAATGATGGAATGCAAATATAAACACAGAGGGCAGGATGCACTAAGTAGCTATCTGCTATGTCTAAATCAGACCTCTGTTCGAGAAATTTATACTTAATCCACAGAGCATACTTTGCCCTGAGATCATTAGGATCTATTGAGATCTTGATCTAGATCTCCATCTATCTTACCCAAATCTCTGATTTTATTGCCCAATCTCTGCTCATTTTCCATCCTGAGAATTGTATTTTCTTTTTTTATGGTTTGCCTAGCCCCCAACACTATCAAAGTGGAAAAATGATAAATCTTAACTTTATTCAAAACCTAGGGTAGAGGATGTTTCTCCCTTTAAGAAACCTATTTTGATCTCACTCATCACTCCTCTTTGTTTCTAGTCCATTTAAAAATCTAGCTTGAAATTTTCCCGAGTTTTTTCTAGGAACCACCTTGAAAGTGGTAAATAGTGTCCCATCAATTCAAAATCAGTAGCCGGTTATTTTGTTGTTGGTTCCCTAATGCCATGCCTTCTGTTCTGAGCACTTCTAGATGTTGCTGTTTACATGGAATTGGAGAACTCTCCTTAACTAATGACTCTAAATTTTCTTTTCACTGTAAATTATGAGTTAAATAAAGTTGTAAAATGGTAACATTTTATATTTTTATTTTCTTTCCCTCTACTATCTTTAAAAAACTCTTAAACATTTTTTACTTCTCTATTCCTTTCTGTCTTAATTTGCTAGGGTTGCATAATAAAGTACCACAGACCAGTTGGTTTTAACAGGAGAAATGTATTTTCTCACAGCTCTGGAGGTTAGAAGTCTTAGATCAAGGTGTTAACAGGCCTGGTTTCTTCTTCTAAAAGAGTGCCTTAGCTTGTAGATCATTGTTTTTTCTTTATATCTTCCCATGGTCTTCCCTATGTATATATCTGTATCCTGATTTCTGCTTAGAAGGGCACCAATTGTATTAAATTAGGGCCTATCTGTGGACTTCCTTTTGACTTAAGTATATCTTGGACTCTATCTATGTAACCAAATACAGTTCCAATTTGAAATACTGAGAACTGGGACTTCATTAGAGAGTATAGCTGAGCCCCTAATACCTTCCCAAAGATATAACATACAGCGTCAACTAATCGGAATACTTCATAAGTAAAAACTTTTAATTTTTTTGTAGAAAACTATGACTCTGGAGTCTTCAGACCAAGTAAACTGAAATTGATGAGCAGCAGCGTATGAGCCTAAACCATGCAGTCTGCTATTTTATTGTGAGCTAGTTATTTTGTCCAGAATCTGAAAGCTGCCAATATTCTGGTTAATGGAAGTTTTCAGTTATATAGACTTTAGTTACTTAGTATTGTAATACTAATAATAGTAATTGCTCATGTGACTAGCATATACATTTAGATGTGTTCACTTCTCAAAATAATCTGCTTATGAATCAATTATCCCACTTCATAGGAAACTGAGGCATATAAAGGTTATGTAACTTGCTTAAAGTAACACTATAAGAGTGGTAGAGTTATAATTTGATTATATGTTCTCAGATCCAGAGTTGACTCTTATACCATATTATCTACCTTATAGTCTATATTATGTTAACTATGACAGCCGTAAATATAGAAATGTATATTACTTAGACTTATTTAATACACATCAAATTTATGGATTCCTAATAAATACTCCTTTTGACTATAATGATGGTCTGCTTAAACTGAAATTGTGGTCTACTTAAAGACTCTTTGGGAATTTTTCTCAAATTTGGTTATGCATTTGGGTAGTTTTTCTACACCATCAGTTGCCTTAGGGAAAAAAGTGATAAACACTCCAGTACAAACCTTTTTTTAAAACTTTTCACTTCTTAGAAAAATAGTCATAAAGGAGTTTTAGATCACTAGTTAAGGAATGAAACATTCTTTATGTATGCCAGGAATACAAATAGATGGGGAAGGAGGTATCTTTCTTTGGGGTAGAGAAGTAAAAATAGACATTGAGACATAAATTATTATATTTACTACCAATGAAAGACCACGACTAGTACTACTCATCAATATCATTAGTTCTGATAGTAATTTTGGTTACATTATTTTACCTCTTTTGGTAATAATCAAAATTAAAAGCATCTGAGTGCATTTTTTATTAGGTCTAATTATTTCTAAACTGCTGTATGTAGAAACTTGTCCTTGGATCAGATCCTAATCCTTTAGGATGGGTCTATACAGAGACAATAAAGTATTGACTTTTGACTGGCAATTAACTGGTTACTACCCATCATTTAATTGAATTGAGTGCACTCAAGGTTCATTGCCTCAAAGTCTTAATTATATCCATAGTGGCAGTAAGATGATGGATAAGGAAGCACAGGAGTGTGGGTCAAGGTTGAAGTCTGGAAATGGGTAGAGAAATTGATGAGAGTGCTGTGTATTGGGAAGCAGGTGTCAGAGGAGAAAATGTCTACTTAATGGTGTGAGAGGTTATTGTGACTCTAGGGAATAATTTACTCTGATGGAATGCTGGTATACTTTTCATTTAAAATATTTTTAAGAGAAGTACAGGATGGTGTCACTCATGTGGAACAATGTAACAGTTAGATCTCAACAAAAGTCAAAGAATTCAAGATTGTGACTGCTAGGGGAATTCACGGGAGGAGGGAAAGGAAGAAGCAAGGTGGTGGTGTAAAGGGTGCTAGAAAGCTGATGGTGGCTTTGGTGTGAAATACATACCGACTGAGGTGCAATTTCACTATTATAAAATGAAATAGCAATGTAAATAAAATAAATTATTTTTAAAAATTTTAGAACAATCATTTCTGGAAATAATATTAGTGAAGTTAATAAAGAAGCAGGGAGAAAGCCTGAGTTTTTCTACAAAATAGTTTTTTCTCCTGTTGTTCACATCCATCTTCTCTCTCTGGGCTTGGAGCTCTATTAAAGATTTCTAGCTCAACATCATATAATCTCCCAGGAGGCACTGTGCTGTAAGCTGAGTCTCTAGGTTCCTTTTACATTCATTCTTCTAAGTCAGATTCTCAGCCCATTTCCTCTTAGAAGAGAGAGAGCATTTTATCTTGCTTTGATCTTTTTGTTTTCCACAATAAACTTGTCAATAATAAACAGACTAGTGGAAGATGACTGTAAGAAATCAGCTAGAAAATTTAAAATATGGTGACTGTGTGGGCAGCAGATACCTCCGTGGCTCATGCTCACTTCGTAGCACCTAGTAACCTGAAGAGCATTCATAGAAAATTGTTTGTGACCTTGAATTATAGTCAAGCTTTCTTATGTTACCTTTTCTAAATGTTTTCATGCAGAACATGATTCTTAACACTTGAATACCTTGGAAGGTGCACAATATGTTAAAGAACTAGTGTTTCTCAGAATGACTTTTAAGATGTTTGTTTACCAAAACTTGCAAACAAAGTCCCACAAATAATTATATTGTGCTGTAAAATATTGTGGACTCCTTTCTTAAGTAGAGCATGTTGCCAGTTGTTGTTATGACTGATGACAGAATATGGTTTATTTAAAATGTTGATTAGAGTTTAGTGTTTGCATTCTGCTACTTCTACATCTGTTTCTTAGTGGCAAGACCACTACTTAACGTGTCTTTTTAGGCAACATAGATTTTTGTCAAATTCATTGCATAAATTTGGTACATAAATGTTTGCATTCCTTTTTCAGCCATGAGGAGGAAAAAAAATAGCCATTAAACGGCCAGTGCATCATTATATATGTGTATTGCAGCAGAAGAGATGAACAAAGGGGTTAATCTGCTTTAGTTTATCCTGGATATCAAGTTTCCTTATTGATTCTCAAAACTGCATTACCTCCAGAATCTTGGCTCTTTCTATAGAATCAAGAAGAGTAAGCATTACGAAGAAAAGAAAAACCAGGCCCTTAAATTCTGCTGCCTTGCGTTAGTACAGAGCCATTCATACTGGTGCATCAATGACCAGTTTTCTAGGGTGAAGACCTGAGTTTTTTTCAGATAGCCTTTAAGTTATCTCTTTATTTTTGAGGTTGTTTTTGAGATGAAATTCTAGCAACAGCCATTGCTGCCAAAGAATCTATATAAAGGCTTTTAAAAATTCTCTTTGTTTTCTTTTAGAGGAAAATCTCAGCAACTGTATTTCTTTTCTAAAATACCCTTCTTATTTATAACTTTCTCTTACATTTGAGAGCTGCACTTTCTATCTTGAGTTCTCACTACAGTAGATTTTTCTGGAGCCTCTTAGATAAGGGAGTATACTTAGTCACCTGGACAGTAATTAAGTCACATGGCCCGGGAAGACACTTTTAGAAAGGATTTAAAAAAATCTATTTATAGAAGTTGTCACCAAAGCTCTTAGTTTTATCACCCTTAATTTCAAAATCAAAGTTACAGGCATTTTCCCTGACTCTGTGGCAATGGGGAGGACTTTATTCAGGAGAGAAATTCAATGCATTTTTAAGTCTGGCTGAGGGACAGATTATCAATCTAAGACCTTCGGTGGGTCCTTTGAGAGATGCCAACTGCCATGGTAACCGAGATTTAAATTTTTTTTTAAATCCTTATTGTGATACAGTTTGTATATTATAAATTGGCCTTTGTCTACCAGGGAGCAGAGACAGATTCTTTAGCTGAGTGTATGTAAATAAAGTTGATTAAAGTGATCACAAATAATTAATGAAGCAATAATAAGAATGTTTAGCATATGCAGCTATCCATATGTTAGACCTCTATTTATGTTCTTCTTGCTGCACTTTCAGGGAGATTTGTCAAACAAATTGACACTGAGCTGCTGCAGAATGGAAACTTCACATACAGGCGTCCAGGTTGTAGGATGAGTGTGTAAGCCCCTCAGACCTCCCAAGTTCTCTTTCCTAGAAGGGACAATTTCAAATGTTATAGATATAGCCATGCTAGTTTTTTACACTAAAAATAAGTTAAATAGAAAAAAAATTAAAATTAAATGACTTGAAATAGTTTCTTCTCAAGTTCATTCTCTGAAACTATTTAGCTATGACTTAACATCCATGCACTAATAATAAAACTAGAAAGCTTAAAATATAAACTTATCAGTATGTTTTCCTTATACATGAACATTTAACTATCATTTGTAGCTAAAGTAGTTTTAAATGTTATTATATGTAATGTCTTTCTTAGACCTTAACTGCTGACATAAATTTTTTTTTTTTTAATCTTAGGATCTGAGAGTTCTATAAGAATGAAATCTCAACTTTCTAAAAATAGATATACGAATAGAGTTAACCTTCCAATAATTTAATATGAAGTCATGAAATTGAATTTCAGGGATGATGGTGGGATTTAATTCTAGGATCTTCTGGTTTAGGGATGACTCTCTCATTGCTTATAAAACCAGCACAGGAAACCTTGTCCTTCAGGCGCTGCTACCCATTTTTAAATATTTTCATTCTTGAATAGTGAATATCAGAAAGAGGATTTCTTATTTTGTGTTGCATATATGCAAGAGCCATATATTTTCACAGAAGTGTTTTAAATCCCTTAAAACCGTACATTCGATGGCTGGTATATGGGAATTCTACCTGAACTGGTTTCATCGGTTGGTATGATACCATACATTGCTGTACTCTAGGAAGACTGTGCTGTCATTTGCTACCTATTAACTCATGCTCCAGAGCTAAGTCTCATCTTAGGGACAAATAACTACTGTGAGTGGCTTCATGCCAATCTCTTGGAAAAGTTAGCTTCTTCTTACAAAGACAAATTCATTTTGCTTCTTTAAGGCAATTGGAGGCATGTGCTCTCCAGTTAAAGACACACTCACCTCAGTGGAATTAAGAAATGTAATGATTTTAGTTTCATATAACTTAACTTTTTTACTTCTGAAAATAAATAATTATTATTCTCCCATATGTACTCATTTTGCCATTATGGATTTCCTATTTTTACCTCCTTGAATCATACTGATATTTTGATGGAATTAATGCTTGTTATAGATGGAGGAATAATAAGAGTTAACATATTAGTAGCAGTTGGAGAAGCAGTAAACACTTGTATGGTACTTACCATGTATCAGGCACTGGTCTAATAAGTATTGCACATATGCTAAATAATTTAATCCCCATTGTTATCCTTACTTTGTTGTTGCCCAAGAATTTGAAACCAGGTAGTCTGCCAGAATTCATGCTATTATCTACTATAGTTTATCCTCTTTATAGAAGTAAACAATCTTCCTAGTCAAGGAATCAGCATGCACATATTTAAGTTATAGCACTTCAATTTATCATTTGCAATTATGTCTCCATTAACCTCTCTTTTAGTGAAACATAAACGGAAGATTTAATTGTCTGGTTCAGGTGCGTATAGAATATTATAAATATAAAATTTCCATTATTCTAAAGAAAACCAAATACCTTCTAAGGAAACCCTGTTTTTCAACCACTTTCTGTTAGGGTTTATTTTCAGTCCTTTGTTTTCCATAGAAGTTGGACTTAGTATTATTCAGTACATGGATTTGTCATGGTTTCTAAACTGTAATGGGTTGAAATATATTGCCTTCTAGCACATGGCAAACACATGGCTCCGTTCTTATGCCTATCTTAGGCCTATGTGTAATTTATCTGCATCTGGAGGACATGTGAAGTTTCATGTGCAAGAGTAACTAAGCTGAAACACATCTCATCCTGCCAAAAGAAGATATTTGGCTGTATCACTGCCAACGTGCTTCAAATATTCATTCTCCTTTTCTCCTTCTTTCCCAACACACACACACACACATGACTAAATAGTGATACATTTCAAATAAACTGATAAAATGCTTGTTTCTTCCTCATTTATAATAGTTACTGCAGATAGGTCACCCAACTTCCTATCCACCACTAGTAATCTCTTTAGTATTGTTTTGATGAGCTGGACAGTATGCCCTTTTCCCCTGGCAGGCCTGTGCAGACATATGCTCCTCTGCCATCTTGTAATCAGTGTGGTTTCAGAAAGACCTCAGTGAAATTCTCTTTGTACTATAGGAAGACATGCTTTGGAATTAAGTAAATTTTGCTTTCCCTTGGGAATGAAGCAAGGTTGCATTAGGTCCATCATCATGTATAATGCATCAAAAGCCTTAATGGCATTAGGATTGCAAGTAAGCTTAATTCTGTAGTCTGAAGAAAATTTATTGGCCCATTACCAGTTTATACAGATCAGGTATCTTAGTGCTGGAAGTAAGGAAAAATGGAAAGTGACAGCTGGTGTCAGCAGGAGCTTTGTTTCTAAACTCTGTAACCTAGTTGAATAGAAAGTCCTCTTTATTTTCATTCCAGTGTAAAGGTGGGTTTTTTTTTTTTTTTTTTTTAGTTTTATAAAAAATAATTTAATTGGTTAATATTTAAGATGTTATCTATAAACTTAAAAAGATATGTTCAGTCATAAATTTTAAAAAATCAAAGCATTTGGCAATTCTATGTATAGAACTAATTAACTTTTATAATAGAGTATGGATCCTATTTTAATTCTAATTATAGTACTAATCTTTTCATTATATAACACCTTACACAAATCTATGGTTGCAAATTTTTAAAAATCAGAGCGAGCTATTAAAGTAATGATTGAACAAGAAGTTGTGAATGTGTTGTTTCTGACAAGTTTAAAACTGCTTTAAAGCAAAAATGAATTGCAAATCATTCCCTTGGGGTTGTCCCAAACTGGTGTTATTTTCTTATTTCTTTAAAATAAAATATTATTTTCCAATGAATATGAGCTACTATAAAAATCTTCCTTTTCTGATTTGTCAGGGAAGACCTCCTTGAGGAAATGGCATTAATTCTGAATTAATTAAAAGCCAAGTAACAATGTCATGAGAGGGGAATAGCTTTTTAGGCTGTGACATTAGCTGTCATGTGCAAAGACCCGGAACCTTGATGCAGGATTTTGGTAAGGGGATTAGAAAGAAAACAGAGAGTAGACAGAGCAAGAAATGGAGATGGTGGCTCTACAAGGGTAGTTGTGAAAGTGAAGGATAATGTTTAAGCAGAGCCTAAAGTAAAAGAAATAAGATATAACTAAAACGAACCATGATCAACTATGCCATTGTACTGCACGCATGGATTACTCGTCTTTGTTTTCTCTTCTTTTGATATTAAAAAAAATCTAGACATGTATGTCTCTGGAAGGTAGAATGGTTGTTTTAGTACTTTTGAGTGGTGTCAATAGGTTTCCGCATAGCAGCTAGATTTGGGGATAGCATAAGTGATGTCTTCTTGCTACCTTTCTGATTAAAATTAAAAAAAAAAAATTTTCTTGAGTAATGTGAATGGATGGAACTAATCTCTATGTTTCTAAGTCTAGGACAGTCTACAGTTTGGAGGCAGTAAAACTTAAAGACTGAGAATATTGTTAGTGCCATGCAGACCTAATTCAAATCCTGACTGTCAATTCATATTTTTGTGACGTGGGACAATTTTACTTATTCCTTCTGTCCTTCATTTTTGTTTCTTTTCTGTTAAACAGGGAAGACAGACATGTAGCTCAGAGTTTACCCTGTAGGAAGTTCTTCATAAATACCAACATTGACATCATTTTATTGATATAAAGTGGCACTTTGTCAAGAATTGCTAGCTAAGTCTTTGGTGGTTTCTGCCATTTTTATCCCAAGTGACTGATTCTATTTGTGATACGGGAAGCATGTCAGGATCACCACCAGTAATCCTTCACTTTCTGCTGCATTATAAGGCAGTCTTCTGTGCCTTTAGAATACATTCCATGAGAAGTAATTCCAGGAGTAAACTCAGATGGGAATTTTTACTCTATACCTAGCACTTAGTATAACGTGTGTACTTAGGAGATAATGAATAGCTCTTGAACAAAAAATAAGTGAATAAATTAACCCAGGTTTTAAGAAATGGGTTCGTTTCTCTTGTTCCCCATTAGAGGAATGTGGAATGCGGAACCTGCACATATGGGCTTATATTATTTTGTAAATCAAAATTACCTTAATAAGTATAAATTTAAAAAATTCTTATTCTTTTCATAATTCATTGAGTTAAGTGTTTACCTTTTTAGAATTATCAACTTTTTCTATAAACATCTAGGAATGTAAAAATGTACTCATTATTATTTGAATTGTCTTGTTTTAAGTACAGTTTACAAGATATTGATTCTTTGGAAGTTGGACAGGTATTAAAAAAAAGTTCATAGCCTTTATTTTTAAGAGGAAGGGAGGCAGGAAAAGAAGAAGGGAGGGAGAGAGGTAGGGAGGGAGAGGAGGGGAGGAAAAACATTTTTATTTATTCATCTTTGGTTGTTCTTCCCCCTCACCTCCCCACCCCAGTTGCAAACCTGGGTCCTTGGATTTTAGATGGTCTGTGCTCCATCCACCAACTTAGTACCTGAGCCATCGGGGTGACTGATAGCCTTTGATTTTTTTTAAAAAATAGGTTGCAAGCAGAACCAGAAGGACTTCAGAGACCACTGAATTCAATTCCAACTCCTTCCTTCATTGTACAACAAAATAAGTAACAAAAATAGCAAATGACCAGCCTGTGCCCATGGAAACAATTGCTAAATAAAAGCACTTTATTTTTTCAGACGTCTCATTACTTTATGAGCTGTAACCTTAAATACGAATTTGCCTACATGAAGGATATTGTTTGTGAAGTGCCTCCTTAGTAAGCTGAAATTTTCTACCTTTAAATCAGTCATAGGCTAATTCAGGATCATCCCATGAAGGGTAAAAACAACAGCTACCCTACCATTGTGCATATGGAAAGAATGGAAATGAAATTAGAGAATAATTTTATGATAGAAGTAGAAAGGAATGCCCACTTTTTCCTCAACTCAGATCCTATTATTCTATTTCTTTTATAAACAAAAGAAGGATAATAAAACAAGAAAATATTCTTTTTAGATAAAACACATCTTAAAAAAAATTTAAGCCTGCCAAATGTGTGTAACTGTCTTTTAGTTAATTCTATTTCTTCTCATTAATATTCAAAGATCAACTGTAGAGTAAGGTTTTAGGTAATATGCTTCCTATGCTAAAAATTGTTGAGAGCAATATATTTAAACTTCCATTATTTTTTTAAAAGATATAATGATATAGTAGTTTCCTGGAAAGAGTTATAATTTCATGAGTTTGTAATTATGTAGTCACTGTATTTGGTCTACATTGATTTTCCATTCTCCAGATTTAGAACTGCAGCTCAGAGAACATGCTAAGTACCCTCTCTGCATTACAGTAATTTGTTGCTGAGGAGCATATTGTGGGAACCTAAATTTTTTTTAATAGCTTGAGAAAACATTGTTATATTAATGGGTCTGTAATGATTACCTGACAGCTGAAAATTATTTCTCTTGTGTATTTTGTTTTTAAAAAGCAATTTGAGAAGCTCATTTTGACTTAATAATGGAATTGAAGGTCAAATTTGTTGACCATATTATTTGTGTAAAAATGATTTTTTACTGAGTTTATTAATTCTAAAAGTTTTCTTTTATTTGAGATAATATTGGTTTACAGCACTATATAAGTTTCAAGGGTAAAGCTCCACACTTTGACAAGTATATGCACCAAGCCTGCCGCCAAGTGTCCAGGTATCTTCCACCACCAGCCAACCAAACGACCCCCTGCCTAGCTATTCTTCCACCAGCCTCCCTCTTCCCCTTCTGGTAACCACAAATACATTGCCAATCTAAGGATTTGTTTGTGTTGTGTTTGTTGATTTGCTCTGTTTTCTTTATTTTTCACACACGAAATCACCCCACATTTGTCTTTCTCCTTCTGACTTATTTCACTTAGCATAATCCCTTCTAGTTTCATCTATGTTGTCACAGATGCCAAGATTTCATTTTTTTAATCTCATTTATTTTTTTGCTGAGTAATATTCCATTGTATATCTATATCTGTATCTATATCTATCACATCTTCTTTATCCAATCACCTGTCAAAGGGCACTTAGATTGTTTCCATATCGTGGCTGCTTAAGTAGTGCTGCAGTGAACCTTTCAAAGTAGTGTTTTCATGTTATTTGGGAAATACTCAGAAGCGGAATTTCGGGATCATATAGTAGTTCCAGCTTTCATTTTTTTGAGGAATCTCTATACTATTTTTCATAATGGTTGCTCTAATTTAAATTCCTGCCGACAGTGCACCATAGTCCCTTTTCCTCCACATCCTCGAAAACACTTATTTTTTCTTTTTGATGATAGCCATTCTAACAGTTGTGAAGTGAAATCTCATTGTGGTTTTGGCTTGCATTTCGCTAACAATAAGCAATGCAGAACATCTTTTCATGTGTCTGTTGGCTCTCTGTATATCTTCACTGGTGAAATGTATGTTTAGATCAGTTGCCCATATTTTAATTGGGTTGTATATCTTTATGTTGAGTTGTATGAATTGTTTATTTTGGATGTTAACTTCTTGTTTGATATATGGTTTGCAATATCTTCTGTCACTCAGTAGGCTGCCTTTTCATTTTAATAATGGTTTCTTTCACTGTGCAGAAACTTTTTAGCTTGATGTAGTCAAAGTTGTTTATATTCTCTTTGTGTTTTTTTTGTTGCTGTTGGAAAGTGAATCAATGAAGACAGTCACCAGTGCTGATGTAGAATAGCTTATTAACTACATTGTCTTCTATGTATTTTATGTTTTTTGATCTTACATTCAAGTCTTCAATACATTTTGAATTAATTAATTTTGAATATGTTATAAGATAATAGTCTAGTTTTATTCTTTTGCATGTGGCTATGAATATTTTTGTGTTTCATCCTGGCCGTGTTCAAAGTGATGAGAAGTTATACTTTGTTGAATAGGGTCCCCTCAAAAGTCATGTTGCCTGAATGTGACCTTTTTTTGTAAATAACGTATTTTCAGATGGACTCCAGTTAAGAAAAGGCCATACTGGATTAGGATGAGCTCTAATCCAAGGACTGGTCTCCTTGTGGACTGGAGATTTAGACACAGAAACACAGAGACAGACACAGAAGGAGAATGCCACGTGAAGAAAGCATCAGAATCGGAGGATGCACCTATTAGGAAAGAACAGAGGAATGTTAGAACCACTGAAAGTTTAAAAGAAACTAGAAAGGGGTTTTCCCCAGAGCTTTCAGAGGCAGCATGGCCTTGATGTTAGACTTTTGACCTCCAGAACTTTGAGTGAATACATTTCTGTTGCTTTAATATACCCTGTTTTTGGCAGTTTGTTATGGTGGTCATAGGAAACTAATAGAGAAGACATTTTGATTATATAGTCACTGATGTCAAAGCAGTTAGAGTACATGCTTTAGTTGCTGCAGTCTGTATGTAAGAGGAGAGGGAGGAAGTCTTTACTTTTTTGAAATGCATTCACCTCAAAAGACATTTGTCAATTGTCAGTAATTCTACATTTAGGGTGCTTGTGACTCTTGGGAACGTATTGTAGCTTTCACACTTTGTTTTTCACGGCTGACATTACCCAGGGGAAATCAGTATAAGGAAAGACTCCTGCACAATAACAAAAATAGATTTTAAGCTCACTATATCCCTGGTGGACTTTATTTTTTTTTTTAACTCAAGAGCTCATAATAAAGTATGGACCTTGTTTTCTGTGGTGTTTCCCACTTTCCAATAAGACTTTTATTTATCAATTTTATTATATCTAGTGACTTTCTAGATTCCTTTTTTTTTTTTTTACTGTTATGAAAACTTCTATAACAGTATCCTTATGTATCTTTTCCTCTTCACCAGGGACCATTCTGTTTTTAAATTAAATTATACTTTTTTGTTAGCTAAATTTGTCTCTTTTTAGTTTTTAAAATGTTTTTGATGGATGACTGTGCTATAAGATCCTAGTGCTTATCAGTGACTATTAAAATAGTGCAGAGATTTTGAATGACCATTTAGTTTTAGATCTTGGAGTGAGCTGATAATTTGGATGCTGCTTGAACATTATACCCTGGAATAAGGTGGCAAACTCAAATGTCCAAAGGTGTCAACCTCTGGTGTAAAATGAGACAGGCTAGTTGTGATAAAATGGGCAATGTATGCCTTACTCATTTTCAGTTGGTTTTTGTTCTATAGAAGAATACAGCGGTGGGAATGGAAGCTTCTTGGTAACACATCCCCTCATTTTGAAGGGAAGATGGAACTCTGAGTTTCAAAAACTGTGGAGGTCTGAGATTTTATCCTACTTTCAGATTAACAAGTTACCCTGCAGTATTTTCATCTGTGCTGGCAGAAAACAGGAGACTCCTGACTCACAAAGAACTTGAATCCTCAAGACAATAGCAGTAGTCAGAATATCAACATTTTCTTATACTTGTATCTTGAGTCTCATTATCCAGGGGTGACAGAGGAAAGGACCTGGTGTCACCTCCACACACCTGCAATAGGGTAACCTGCTTTGGACCCTGGAACAGAAAGAGGAAATCTAAATGTTCAGAGTCTATTAAACAGTAATGTACTGATGTTAATTTCTTCATTATGACAAATGTGCACATGTAATATAAGATGTTAATAATAGGAGAGACTGGATGATAGCTGTCCTAGAACATCCTGTACCATCTTTGCAACTTTTCTGTGTATCTAAAATTATTCTCCTCATGAAATATTAATTTAAAATACATAATTTTAGTAATCAAAGGGAATAAAATAATATCGGAACAAAGGATAGTTTTATAAAAATTAAATACATTTAGCTTTATAAAAACGGATTACATTGTACTTATTTTTCTCTTTTGTTGTGAATTGCTAAAGATTTTGACATGCATTAGTATAGAAGTGTGAATTATTTGCATTTGGGAACCAGCATGTGATAGCTTTATTTAATTTTAATTAAAAAAAATATAAAAGGAGATAAATGATTCTGCTTCTCTCTATTTTTTTTCAAGAGCATGTAGAATTGGATATTCTTACACTTCATGTATGAAGACATGTATAGCCTTTGTCTTTTCTATGAATCTTGTTTGACACTTTATGATACCAGGTTATGACTTTTAATCAGGGTGGGTTGTAGTGCATTCTCTGAAATATAAGATTCAGCTATTCTAGGAATTTCTTTGAGGCAGATGGTCTTAAGGAGACTTGAAATATTCTGGACTCAATCACACATGTAAATAACATTTCTCACTATTGGGAGGGAGGGGCAAGGATAAGAGATCAGGTTCCTCAGATCAGTGCCCTTCAAGAGGAGATTGCAGCCAGGTGTTTGCAGGCAAGCACCTGGTGGGAGAGATACCAGTGGTTCAGCCACAACTTTAGTCTGGGAGTGTACTTCTCTGGGGGAATCCAAGGTGCATTCTGTGCAAGGGTAGGGCGTCAGTTCCTGCAAAGGGATATTGGCTAGAGTAGTGGCTTTCAACCATGACAGCATGTTGGAATAACCAGAGAAGGATTTTTTAAATGCCCAGATCCCACTCCTACAGGTTCTGATATAATTAGTATGGAGCGAGGCTTTAAAAAACTTCACCTGTGATACTAATATTTGCCCAGGGTTGAGAACTACTATCCTAGAGCCCAGTGAGCAAGGATCTCACTAGTGGAGGGCAATGACTATCATGAGTCCCCATGTGCAAGGTAGGAGGTTAGTTTTGGGATTGGTGCCCATATCGGGGGAGAGGGCTATAACTCAGGGAGCAGAACACAAACATAAGAGTTGCAGTGAAGTGTTTTTGTCTGGAAGTGTCTGCACTGGCCTTGTCCATTTTCGTGTGACAGTCTTTGTCCCAGACTAACCATGACAGTCAGTCACTGCAGTTTCTTTAATCCAGGCCAAACATATGGTATCCTGTTACCAGCTCCTACAAAAAATAGTTCTGTTCTTCTTGGTTTCATACATGGCAGAATTCTTACATATTCTTATCTCACCTTTTACCTTCCGATTTGTTTCTGATAAAGTCTGCTGGTTTGAGGGGAATAAGAAAAGGAGTGGAGAAGAGCTATGGCCGTTTACGTCCTTTCTGAGGAATTAGAAGTTCAGCAGTGAGGTGCTTTAGAATACAGGGCAGTGTACTGTAAAGCAGTTATTCGTGATCTGTGGAGTGCTTTAAAGTCACTCAAGGGCTTCCAGACCTTCTGGTTAACTGTGGTGAGGCACATGAGTTTGCATTTCCATTTTTACTTGGGGAGCCAGGATTATTTTATTCTTTAAAAATATTTTTGAAATGACTTTGTGTTATAACATTTTATAGGTTTAAGGTGTGCATCATTTTGGATCAATATCCTTACCCTCTAATTATGTTCACCACTAAAAGTCCAACTCTGTCCTTCACATATTATTGACCTATTTTACCTGCTTTACTCACCTCCTTCCCCTTTACTTTTGGTAGCCACTAATTTGGTTTTATAAACTAAAAATATAGACTGTGTCGTGAATTTTCAGATCACCTTTGTACAGGGGCCATCTTTGGTTAAAATTTCAGCTTACATGCTGCCTGAATTTATGTATCTAATAAGCTAATGCTGGTGTTGTTGGGCTAGAAACCACTCTTTGAGAAGCACCAGCATAAAGACACTTGAGTGTGTATCAGACATGTCATCCGTGCTTTCTCATTTGCAAAATGGGAAAATTATATCTATGTCATCAGTCTTCATGAAATACCATGTATATCACTAAGCAACTGACCAGGGATCTGATAGACACTTTGGTTCTCTGAAAGAGCTCATTCTTTCTGGAAACCTTTACATGGGGTTGATATGACACCGGTTGAATGTATGGTGTTAATAATTCAAAATGTGAACATCAAAATATTCTGAAGAGTTTTTTGCATCTTGGGCCCTGTCTCCCTTGGAGATTCTGATTCATTGGGTCTAAGTAAAGGGAATCAGTTGTTTTACAAAGCCCATTGTGGTGATTCTGATAATCAGTATTGGGGACCACTGCTACTGAGGAACACTTCTTTAGTTTGGGGGTTCCCAAACCGCTGGAACTTCATTGAATCATCTGAAGCACTGAATAAGATGCTGATTCTCTCCATCTCCAGAGATTATGACTTAATTGGTTTGGAAATTATAATTTTAAAGTATCTTCAGATGAATCTTATATGCAGCCATGGTTGAGAACAATTGCTCTAGTGTATTCCTGGAGTAAGAAAAATATGAGTATTTATGAAGATCCATATTCTTTGGTTTACTACCTAAACAAACTCTGGGTGAGACACTAATCTGATTTATTAACTAATACCCTGAATTATAAGTATGAGGATCCTAACTCCAGTGATACAATAGAATCCCTCTTTGAGTAAATATTGGCCGACTGCCCCTCTAATAGTTAGCAGTTTACAGTGTACTTTGTTATCTTCATACTTTTCTGAGACTCTTGCTAACAGACTCTTGGGAATATAAACATAGATCAGGAGGTGCCTCCCTAAAAGGAGACCATATTCTAATGGGGAATATAAGATAAAATAGGAATTCAGGTAGTAAAATATGCAGTACAGATTTTTAAGTAGATGAACATTCAGAAAAGAGGTATAATTGAGAAGCAATTTGTGAGGAGGATGGAACCTCAGAAAGCTTTTTGGAGAGGGTAGCCCTGGACCATCTTGAAGCTGACAAAATAGTAGGTTCCATTAAGAGGCCTGGTTAAAAGACAAATGCTCATGGTCTTGCTGCTATGCTCCAATTAGTTCTTTCCGGGGGGTTTTCTTAGTTTCAAAATCCACATTGTGTAACTTCCTTTCATCATTTTTATACTAAATTCTACTTTTCTTTTGAGATCTTTCTGTCTATCTAATATAAATGCAGTTTATTTTTAAATTTTTCAGATAAGTAGTTATCTTTACTGTAGAATAGAATTGATTAAGTCCCCCCACTCACTAGGGAGGTAAATTAATAGACAAACATTTTACATATATATATATAATTCAGTTTATAAGTATTCAATATATTTTTGTTCATTTTTATAGAAGTGGGTATGTTTTTTAGCTACAAGTTATAATTAGCTAAAAATAGACATCTTTACTGTTAGGACTGTGCTATTATGTTATTAAATTAAGGAGTATGAAGAAAGCTTCAAGGATAATGGACTTATTTCTAGAACAAAAGAAACAGCAAGGAATAAATCTATGATTAGCAGTAGGATGAAGAGCTATGCTTAACTAGGATATACTGGCTTTCTCTTTTCCTACATATGTCTTAGATTATTTTATATAATACTTACATCCAAAAAGGAAATGATTCTTCAAGAAAGTCATGTGAGGATATAGAGAACCTTCATAACTGATGATTTGAGAAAGCTGAATTTAATAGTCATCTTTATTAAAATACATAATTTTTAAAAATTTGCTTGATTATTTTAACATGTAATACATCTTTAAAAACAGATATAATTAAGAAACACAATTATGTTTGTCCCCTAAAATATCATATTAAAATTTAAAATGCATGTAGGTTTTGACATACCAGGTCCAGCACTGGTAATTTATCTTACATATATACTGACAGAAGTATGCAAAAATACATGAAAGAATATTAGCAATAATGCTGTTATTATAAAAATAATGGCAGTGGTCTGAATGTTCATTAGAATGGGCCATTTATATGTATTATGGTTTACCCCTGCAATGGAATATTATGCCATCATTGAAGGAATGAGGTGTTGATGCTGAAAAATATCAAGGTTACTTCAAGGAAAAAAAAAAATGGCAGACCAGTGTGCAAAGTGTAAACTATTTGTGTATTGAAAAAGAAATGTGGGTATTTATGTATATACACATTTGCTTAACTCTTCATAGACTATTTCTGATATGGTGCACAAAATCTGTCAAAAATGCTTATTTTTTAGGAGGAATACCTCGACAATGAGTATAAAGGGAATATTTTGATGCTTCCCAATGTGCTACCTGAATTCTTAGAATTTTTGCCATATGTCTTTCTTATTTTAAAAATATTGGGTAAAATAATTACTTACAACTTTATTTTAATAATTTAATGATGGATTTAGACAAATTTAAAGGAGCCTTCTAACATTAAGGCCTTTAATTTAGGCTAAGAATACTTACAGGCATGTTAAAGGAAAAAAAAATCTACTTATTTCCTAGTTTAATTATTGATATATGGTAAATAATCCCCCCAGAATAATCACAACACAAAAATAAATTTCTGTCATTATTAAAACAATTCCATACACTACCAGCTGAGAGCCTCACAGTTTGAAATGTAGTAGCCCAAACTGAAGAGATATTCCCCCTCCTGGTGTTTATGCTTCTTTTAAAGTGTCATGGAAACATTTGATGATGATTCAACCATATTGAGCTCATCATTTCATTGACACTGTTGGGCTTTTGTACAGATGGGTCCTGATCATATGCTGTTTTTGGAACAACTCCGTTTTTTCATATTCAGGAATTTATGAAAGATTTCTTTCCATTGGCTAATTATCTTTTCCCCTCAATGTAATGGAGAGTTGTTTTTAAAATAAATTCTTTGTCCTTTTTATTACTCAGTATTGCATGTTTCCAGACTTGATATTTTAGAGGAAACTTTATAGTTTTTAAAACATATCTTCTATGCCTTTACCTCTGACATATTTTCCCCACGTGAAAGGATTTGTCAGTTTTCATTGTTGCTAATCTGATATCATATTTCTTGTCATTATCCTTTTTGTTTTCACTATCTTTACATCTGCTGTGCACTGTGAATCCTAGACTTCTGAGAGAGATCTAATTGGATTGTTTAGTCACTATTAGGGAAATGTTTTTAGATAGAATTCTGTCATTGTCCTGGTCACCTTATTGAGTTGACCTTTGGTGTCTGGCCAATGGAAAGCTAACATGTTGATTCTGGTCCAGTCAGATGTATCCAGGAAATCAGGTTCATTTGTAACATAACCTCTCAGATGCTTAGATTCTAATTTTGTAACTAACTCACCAGTCCAACAATCTAACACAGGATATTTTTAATTCTTTTAAATTTACCTCTAACCCTAAGAAGATATACACATATATTATATACATATATTATATACATGTATATTTTATAAAAACACACATATCCATATATACACATACATGTATATTTTATAAACACATATATGTGTATATATGCATATACATGTGTATGTATATGTATATGTGTGTGTATATATATATATATAAATTAGCCTTGGGGAAAGTTTAGATTTGCATTATATGACATATAGATTCCAGGTCCAACTCACAAGTAGTGTAGGAAAAAGGACACGGATTTTGTATTTACATATTCACACAAAGTTTACAGCTACTATCCAGGTGGATAGCGTTGGTTTAGAGATAACAATATGACTTGTAGGATTGGTGTGAGGACTTGAGGTGATAGTCTACATAAATTGAGTAGTGCAATTACTAATTCCCAGTAATTAGAATAGTAGCAAGTCTATATTGAGAAATTTACCAAGTACCAAGCATTCTCCTAAGTCCTTTATGCATTTTAGTTCATTTAGTCATTTGAATAACCTTATGAGATTATCCCCATTTGATAGATGGCACAGGCATTATCCTCGTCTGATGTAATTTGTTTGAGATTGCATAGCTACTGTAGATATTAACAGAGTTAACATCTCAGCTCCTTCACCAAACCAGCATTACCCATGAAGTCAGTGCCTCACTTCCTAGTGCATGAATTTGTTCGGCTTCTAGGTTCCATCCCCTGTCAAAGACAGTTGTGAAGTATCACCTTATCTTGTCTTCTATCAATCAAATCCAACCACAATCCTCAGTTTATGATGCTCAGTGACTGCTTTGGGACATCAGTGGGGTCACAGGGTCAGTGATTACCCCGTGTATATTTCTACCTGCTCTCTACCCCTTGACCAAAGCTGAGATTCACCAAATCCTTGGGATTATCTCACAAGGAGCAGGAGTCTCAGGCCAGGCTGCCTTTCTTAGAATTCCAGTGGAGAAATGTCTTCAGCCTTGTTGCATAGATATGTCATCCTAGTCTTTCCTGTTTACTTATGAAGTGCTGAATTTTAAAGTATGGTTATTCCTAAAACAGACTGTGAAGTAGATGACATTTGCCCCTTTAAACTGTCCATTCTATTAGTCCTTCCTATGTCATTCTTTCATTTCTCAATGTATGTTTAGTGTAGTAGCTTTTAGATTTTGAAGAAATAGGAGATTCATGGGGGAATGGAAAGGTCTCTTAGAGCAATTCTTCTCAAGTGTTTATGTGCATACATACCACTTTGGAACCTTGTTAAAATTCTGATTCTGCTAGGGGTGAGGTCTGAAATTCTGCATTTCTACAAACTACTGGTGATGCCGGTGCTTCAGTCTCTGGACCATACTTTGGGTAGCAAGCATTTAAAGACTGAGGGACCATCTTGAAGTGGCTGTGGGTTTCCTCTATTACCTTTTCCAGGAAATTTAATCCACTATTCCAGAAAATTTAATCCAGATAAATGAGTCTCTCTTAGTGAAATTTGGTTAATAGACTGGCTACTTGAAAAAACTTATTGAATTCAAATCCTATCTTACACCGCTTACTAGTAAGATTATTTCTGACTAGAGAAGAGATTAGTAGAAACTTGTTTTCATATAAATGCTAAAAGTAGGTGTTACCCCCTATCAATTTAGTGACTGTCAAGTGATTTTATTAACTTTTAGTTTCATGTGAAAAAAGTATGTCTTATTGCTACTCATGGTTGAGTTTTTCGTAACTGGAGAAGTAGATGGTTAAAGTTATCCAGGTGGAATGAGCACATGTCTATTTCAATATCTGCTTCTTTGTTCCTTCTAGCATCACCGACATAAAAGGAAAGTTAAGTCAACTTTTATTTTCCTTTCTTTTGATTTGGAGTCCACTTACTGGGAGTGCTTATGAATAATTCTGTTAGAAATGGTTTGGTAAGGCTAATTTGAATAATGAAATGTTATGAGTGCTTTCAATATGGAAGTGCAATGTAGGCAGAAAACTGAAATGATGTGGTTGACTCTACCTTGTGAAGGCAAAGTTTTGCATTCTCGCTCTTTTTTTTTTTTTTTTTAGGGAGGAGAACACTGTTACTACCAGGGTCATATTCGAGGAAACCCTGCCTCATTTGTGGCGTTGTCAACATGCCATGGGCTTCAGTAAGTGTCCACATATTTTTGTACCATTCATTCTTTAAGTCACTTACTTTATTTTAATACACTATAAATGAAATATCTACTTTATAGTAATAAATAATTTTAATCAGTTATGATTCTGAGTTTTTTCCTCTTTCGTGGTTTAAAAACCAAACGGATTTTAGATTAGAGTTGCACAAACAAAGGACCTTGGAATTATAGTATTATATATCCTGTAGTGATGTTTGAAGCATTTTTAAAGTGTCATCCAAGATGAGATAAAAGAGGTTTGGGCAACATTGGTCTCTTTTATGGATGTTTAGCCCCTGGATACTAGTTCTATTCCTGTTCTTCCTTGTTTTTTTTCTTTTTTTTTTTATGTTTTTATAGAATAATAGAAATTCAAGAGATTCTCAACTCCTTGTACAAGACAAAGGCTGTAAATGACCTCAAGAGTTCATGTGTTTCAGCTAGAAAACCACCTAACACACAACACACTCATGGGAAGGTTCACATGTTACTAGAAATTTTCAAGGATCAGAATTCATCCTTCCTTGGGGCCTGGCTTCCTTTCTCATAGTCTTCATTGCCAAAGCATGTTTGCCGATGTGCTCCATGGGAATACATCGACTTCCTCCATCCTGTCTGTAACAGTGACACACGTGTGGCTGCCTCTTATTTATTTTATAACTTCTTATAAAGCTTCCTCATCATTCCTCAGCATGCCATTTAGGCTAAATCATTTTAGTTCCTTGTTGTTTGTTTTACTTTTTTTTTTTTAAGAGGACATAGAACAAGCCACTACTTCAATTTTGTTTTGTTAAATTTTTGTTTGGAAACTTGAAAATACTTCCTGTCTGTTATCAAGTGAGAGATGTGGCTTCTTCATCTAACAGTTACAGAATGTCTGCTGTGTGCCAGATGCTCAGAATACAAAGGTGATTAGAGCAGGAGTCCTGCCCTAGGGAGCTCACAGTCTAGTGGGGAGGCTAAATCTAGCCCAGCTTCCTTCTATGGAATGTGATAGGCTTATTTATTTTTGCGAGGGGGGCGGGGGTTTGCTTTTTAAAAAATTTTTAATTCAAGTAACATTGCATAATAGCATTATATGTTTAAGATATGTGCCTTTGCAAATCAACATCTGTGTATAATACATAATCATATTTGGTTTTTTTTTTTTTTTTTTTTTTTGAGAGTAAAAAAACCTGAGAAAAATGCAAACTGAGATTGGGTACCAAAGAATGAGGTAATATTTGAGGACCCCAGAGAAACATCACTTGAAGAAGGTGAAGTGGGCCCTGAAAGAGGCTTGAATAGAATCTTCCAAGAATGGAGGCTTGATAAAATAGGTCTTAAAGCTAGGAATGAAATCTAATGGAACACGCTGCAACTCTAGCTAGTCTGCTTGTGTGGTGCTCTGATCATTGGGTTCTGACAGGTCTGTGAGAGAGGTAGAAAGGAGAGAGAGCAAGGATCAGTTAAATAGCCAGAGAAATGAAGCCATCTGTGTGAAAGCCTGGAAGACTCCTATTTGCTTATTGTTTATCCTAAATGACAATTTTACTTATTTCAAATAAATTCTTTGAATGAAAAGTTGTTTTCACAAACATGGAACCAATGCCTAGTATCTGAGTCCCTTGCTTTTTCAATCTAGAAAGAGTAATGTTGAAGTCCCTTCATCTGAAAGTGAAATTGTTATATCTGACCTCAAGATAAGCACAGCTATCAGTTACAAATACACTGGCCTATTGGCATTTGTGACAATAAATGTATATAGTAGGAGAGTGATATAAAAAATAAGAAGCTTTTTTAACCTCTTTCTTCCTCTTAAATTCTGCAAAGGCACAGTAGAAGTATCTTTCTCAGTACTTATTTCAGTTTGTTTCCATTTCTACAGATGGATACAATATTGTGGGAATCAGAGAGATGAGAGAGACAGTATGGTTGCTTTCTAAGGGCTCTTATAGACCTCAGAACCTAAGAGCAACAATTTGGTTTTAATCCCACATAGTCATTTGCAGGAGGATGGAATAATAACTTAAGGAAATTTTAGTGGCTGGATCAGGAGTATAATTTAGAGCCTGCTTTAGTTTTTATGACTAAGTAAAATTTACTTGTGCCTTTAGAAATATTTACATGTAAAACTAAAGAAAGCCCAAAACCCCACCTTGTATCTAGGAACACTCTCAGGATTGTGTACAAGTCTATTTGGATGGTCAGACTTCGATGGACATGTCGAATACTTTTACTCTTGTTCCTTATTGTTATGTATCCATTATTCTCATCTTGATTTTACTTTGAGAAATAATTGCTGATAGAAATATTTGGAGGATATCTAATTAAATATTAAATAGATTATTTTGTTTCTGTGGCAGTATGTAGCTATATATCATTTGTGACTTATCTTTTATAAAGCACCAAGTACATATTGAGATTTAAAAAAAACTTTTTTTGATATATCGAAATTACTTGAAGAACATAAAGGGGAGATAATCAGCTTCATGTGTCTTTTCCAAAAAGAACCTACATGAGACATTTTTTCAGATTTGAAGGAGTAGTGGGAAATATTTTGCTCTTGGTATGTTTGGTATTATGACGAATCCTGTAACTATGGGAACCTTAAAGAATGGGATCAAATGTAAGTTTATTGCCCTCTTGTGGTAATTTTAAGAATGACTTTCCTTTCATAATTTTGTTTTGTTGCAGACCTTTGGTATTTTAGTGCAATTAACCATGAGCTTATAATGACTTGGTCCCAGTTGCAGGCTTTTATCAAATATATATGTACTATGGTTTAATATACTGATTAGAATTTATGTAAAATAAGAGAAAGGTGGCAATCCTCAAACAAAGCAAACAAAACACACTTTTTAATTATTAAAGAATCAGTAATGGCATATTATCATAAAGAAAACCAGATTCTTCTGGATATAAATGATATTAGAATCTGCTTTCTTTACACAATGTATCATGATGTTTAAATTCAATAAAAACAAGTGATTTTCACATTGGGTACTAACCTAAAAATGACTGATTTTCACATTAGACACTAGATAACGCATCTATAAGAAGGACAGTGTTCTAAAAGGAGTGATAACCAGGACCTCTCTGAGTGGACACTGAGGCCAGATGTGTTGTTCTAGAATTACACTATTTTCCCAACATTACCATCCTCATCTAAATTAGACTTCTTTGCTGAACTTTGGAAAAAGGTGATGGTTTTGTACAGCTTTCAGCTTAGGTCTTGTCAGTTATCAATAGAGTATAAAGGATGATATTCATGGCCATATTTGGTCTACTGTTTTGAAAAGACTGTTTCCATAGGTGTGCATTGTCAGTAGTATCTTACAAACATTATCGATTTATCTTTAGAGTCCAGATGTTCCATCAGCCAAATTCAGAAAGTACACTTTAGTTGAAAACCTTACATATGTGAGAATAGCAGTTCTGAAGCATATAAAAATTGAGGACATGTGGAAGATGTTACATCAGGAACAAAAGAATTTGAACAGAGGCAGAGCTAGAGGCCACAGTAATTATAGCTCAGGGAAACCAACTGATTTCACTGAGCTGTCAATTAAAGACAAACGCTATTCTATGTTTAAAACTTAGGTGCCATGCAATCATTTCCATCCAAAGTTACTGAAAGATGACTGCAAAAGATCACAGCTTTTTCCCTCTCAGATGCCCAAGTGTTACTTCCCTCAGTATCATAAGAAACTAGATTTATAAGAAAGACAATGTTCTCCTAAAAGGAGTGATGACCAGGACTTCTCTGAGTGGACATTGAGGCTAGATATGGTTTCCTTTGCCCTCCAGGGGATTTCTCAGTTGGTTGATAGTCATCTCCAGCCTAGAGGTCCAAAACCAAAGTACTGATTTGCACTCTGGTCCTCTTTGTCATTACTCTTCCTGCAGCTTTTTCATCTTTTAAATGACAACAGTCATCTTATCAGTTGCTCAAGTCAAAACATTGGCATCCTCATTGATGCCTCCCTTTCTTGTACTCACCACTTCAAATTCATTAACAAGTTCTATTGATTCTGATTTTGAGAATGTCTAGAATTAGGCTCATTTTCATCTCTCCCATTATTACCATCCTGATCTAAACTAATCTTATTTTACCTGGACTGTGACCATAGCATCCATGTTCCTATGTTTGTTGTAAAGATTGCTGGAATGGAGCAGTCGGAGTGGTTATTTTTAAATTTAAGGGAGATTATGTTTCTCCTCTGCTGTGAATCCTGCCATGGCTCCTTAACTCAGAGTAAAAGGCAAGGCCCTGAGAAGGACTTACCTTACATGCCCCTATGCTCCTCTGATGTCACTTGAAGGTGCTCTCCCCCCTCACAGCCACTGCTCCAGCTGTATTTCATTCTGCTGTTCCAGAAAAACACCAAGGTTCCTTCCCTTGGGGCAGAGCTCTGAGCTCCTCTTTGCACAGGTACCCTATGGTTCATCCTCTCACTTGGGTCAGGTCTTTGCTCTCTGTGAAACCTCGCTAGGACCCTCTATCTTAATGAACAGTCTTCTCTCTTTTGTCTCCACATGCAATCCTCTGGCTCCATTATTGCCCTTAACTGCCTTTATTTTCCTCCCTCTATTTGATTATTTGTTATATATTGTCTTCTCTCCAGAGAATACACATCAGCACTATGAGGACAGAGAATTTGGTTGGTCTGTTTTGTTCACTTCCGTATCCTGTCCTCAGCACCTAGAACAGTGTATTGTAGACACTCTGTAAAAACCTGCTGAATGAATGAATGAGTGAGAGTGCAGTCAATCTCTATCTGATTTCACATAGGCAGTTCCAGATTCAATACGCTCAGCCTCTCTTCCCATATCTGCTCTTAAATGGTTATGTATTTGGGCAAGCTTGTATGCTTGAACTTTACTTTCCCTGCTTGTAAAATGAGGATAGCCATGTTGTCTTCCCAGATGTATGCAAAAGATTAAATGAGTGTATTTAGCGCATGACAGGCTGTTGAAGTGTGTCAGTTCTTGTTAGTAGAGCACCTTCCAGGTATATGGTAAGTAGGCAGTTCTCAATGTAGTCACTGACAATCTGTGTTGGAATCCCTTGGGGATGACTTCAGATGCAGCTTCCAAGGGCACTAGATGAGAAATCTGAGAAGGGTCCTTAAAGTTTAATGAGCTCTCTAGGTGGTTATTTACATATTAGTCTTAGAGTTTTATATTGGAAAGAGGAATACTGGACCACAACGAAAGAATGGTAGTCCTGAGCTGTGAAAGGATCAGAATGAGGAGAACCTGCTGCAGATAGGCAATCAAGAGGGTCCTTTCCCTCTCAGCAGTGTGTGTGTGAGTGCGTGTGTGTGGTGTGGTGTGCTGTGGGTGTGCATATGCGTGTGGGTGTAGTCTTGTGTATTTGTGGTGTGTCTATCTGACAATGATGGGTGGGGCTGAGGAGTGTGTGTCGAGAAGTAAATTTAGACAAACCTGATTGCTATTGATTTGTAAAGTATCTTTTTTCAGGATAGAGCTGATGCCATGACTAATTATTTTCTTGTTCTTGGCAGTGGGATGTTCTATGATGGGAACCACACCTATCTCATTGAGCCGGAAGAAAATGATACCTCTCAAGTAAGTGCTCCTTCTGTTTGCTAAGGCAGATGTAAAAATTGATGCTGAGAGCTTTTTTACCCCCTCCTCTTTTCTCTTCTATTTCATTTTCATAATCTTGGAGTCAGTCAGTATAGTAATTTTTAACCTAGGTGCATTATTATTTTTTAAAAATAATTTGGGGTAACTTGGATTTCCAAAATAGTTTAAGCTCTCATGGACAGATTCACCATTTGTCAAAAATGTAACAACATACCACACCCACCACCAAATTACCAAAAGCCCTCAGAGCTGCTATGCCTGTGTCCCCACTTGTGGGAGGTGGGGGAGCGAAGAAGGAAGGGTGAGCAAGCATACACTCTGGTGTCTCTTTCTACAAGGGTACCGCCCCGATGACTTCTTTTAACCATTGTCACCTCCTTAGTGGCTCTGTATCCAAATACAGTCACATTGAGAATTAAGGTTTCAACTTAAAAATTTGGAGTGTGGGAACATTCAGTCCGCAATAGATTCAATTCACAGATCTGTGATTTTTGCATACCCCTTTCTTTTCTAGATTCCAGATTTTTCTCTATTATCTGTGCTGATGACTTTTAGAGAAATCTGTGTTTACTTACTTCTCCCCTTCACTTTAGTGAAAACATTAAAAGAATTTATTTACTATTATTAAGGAAGAACATAATGCACGTCTACTCTGGCGCAGTACACACTCACATTCTTCCTTGTATCATTCAATATTAGTCACACACAGAGAGGCAAGTTGTTTTTAGAAACACATACTATTTTGTCACCCATAAACCATCTTATCTGGGAAGCTATCTAGATTCTATACTATATTCTACTACTGCCTACTGCTGTTATTTTCTACTTAATGCCAGTTGTTCTGTCACTTTGCTTGACCATGTGATCTTCTTTAGTTAATATGAAATTTGACTCTTTATGACATTTTAGTGATTGAAAGCAGACAGATAAAGTTATTTGAATGTTCATTAATTTCTTTTAGACAGAATATAGCTTTTATGTTGTTTTTCCGCAGAACTTTGTATGACGCTTGAACTTTGGACCAGGGGCCACTTTGGGCATCTGTGTCATCGTCCTGCTCCCTAGTGCCGGAGTTTGTTAGCAATGAATGTTATCCTGGTAAAGCTATCTGGCTGTAAAAGGGAGCACAGAGATCTGTGGAAAGGAACGGGTCATAAAATACATTAACCCATTTTCCCAGATGTCTTACTTTTCCTTGGAGGATTAGTCCATTCATTTATTTTCCATTACCACAAGCTTTGGCTTTTCTGTCTTTGAAGGCATTTTGCTTCTAATAGGAAATCACTCCACTGCTGGGAGAGCACAGGAGTGAACGGGAGTGGTCATGCAATGGCTTACTGCCTTTCCAAACTCGGGACAATGCATATGCATTTTCACAGTCTCAGCTTCTCAAGGTATGGTTGCCCAAGGCTTGAGATACCTGGTTGTATGTAGTTAATATTTGTTGTTTGTGTTATTTCAGGAGGATTTCCATTTTCATTTGGTTTACAAATCCCGACTGTTTGAATTTCCCTTGGATGATCTTCCATCTGGTATGATATATCTAGTGACTTTAAAAAAAGATCAATTTAATAATTCATTTTAATGCTTAAAGCATATATATATATATGCAGAATATCATTAGCCTATGACTGCTCATAACAATGTTAGAGAGACGTTCAAGTGATATCAAGAGGTAGAATGAAAAACAAGCTGGTATCACATTTATAGTGGATGACATTGGAAAGATAGATGAAGGAAGGGCAGGGGAGAAAAACTTTGAATTATAGGACTTGTACTATAGGAGAAAAACTGTTAGAGAAAATAATGATCTTTGTAGATAAAATATATATATGTATATATATGTATATATGTATATATATATATATATATATATATATATAACTTTTCACTTTTAATGAAATGCTGGTTTTATAGCTATAGGGATTGACTCCTAGTCATTTTCCTATTTGTTGTTTGCTTCATCTGTATTTTTGTCCCAGCATCTTAAGAATGAACTATTATACATTAACACTTTTTATTGTTTTTCTCCTTGTGAAATTAGTCTTTCCTTCTCATGTATGTTTTTAGGCTCACTGACGTGTATATATATATATATATATATATATATATGCATATCAATATATCTATATCTATCTACCCATCCATCTGTATGATTTCAGAGTTGCATCCAAATCTTCACAAGACAAGCAGGGCAGAGTACGAGTACCCTGGCCTGTTAGTGGAGCAATGCTAATGCAGAGTGCCATTGTCTTGGACAGTGCTGGACTCATTTTGTTTCCCTTCTTAAAACAAAGCATGCTCTGGATGTCTAGTATGAAAATGCTTTTTTTTCTATTTAATGATCCCCAACCATGGCCAAACTACCTTTTAGCTTTTCATTTCATAGCTTTTGCAACAGCATTGTGCATATTATTATTCCCATTTTATAGATAAAGAAATAAAGTTTCAATTAGCTTGTCTTTTCCAGGGTCCCCGCAACTCGTAAGGAACTGACTGGGAATTTGTTTTATGACAATAGGAGAATGTACCTGGGGAGAGTGGTCCAAGGGGCAATGGAAAGGTTACTAAACTGAAAGCAAATCTTAAACTACTGCTTAAGAAAATCAGTTCACTATTAAGAAAAATTTGCAAACGAGCATGTAGATGATTTTATTTTTCACAGACACTTTAGACTATTCCTTCGGTTTCCTTATGGAACTTTGTATAATCCCTATTATGGAAGGAAATCATGAGTAGATACCTGAGCACAAATTTGCAATCTACTAGGTATTACTGGAGACAGTAAATTTTAATTAATATTTAAAATAATATGTAAATATCCCCCCTAGGGATTTTGTTATGATTTACAATTGTCTTAAAATTGTTTTTATTAAACTTTGTTCAGGGTTTCTTTTCAAAAGGAACTTTGAGGTGACTTGACAGGCTAACAGTTATTAAAAATGATTTTTGAACACATTCTTTGAAAATTCAGATCCTTCTCCATTTTTGGTTTTCTCATTAGAAGTTAACACTGTCCATTTTGAAAGTATAATCTATATCCCAGGAAGTTTAGCTCTACTACAAAAAGTTAGAAGAAAATGAGAAATAAGTAAATGCCAAAACTATAATTGTTCTAACAGAAACTAAAAATATAGCTTATTTATTTTGTTTCATAGAGTTTAACTGGGTTATGGGTTGTCAGCACCTTTTTCTTGCTATATGTTACATATTTCCCAGAGATAGAATATGCTCAGGTGTTCCCTAAGTTTGTTTCACTGTGGAACCTTTTGTTTTACATGCCATGTCTCTCAGAAATAATGTTCCTAACAACACATTTTGAAAAAGTCTTATTTATTTTCTGTGGACCCCTTAGCACTCAGTGTTTTGGAAACGATTACAGTGAATACACATATCTCATGCTACACTAGTGAGTTCTAGAACATTTCCATTACTCAGTACTTCTTTTGTACCCCTTCCCACTTCTGCAGTCCCTTTCTTGACCATTTTTTTTTCTTTTTTGCCATATATTAGTTTAGCACTTTCTACAAATAGATTCATGAATTATGTCCAGCTTCTTTTGCTTAGCACATCCCTATGAAATTTATGGTGTCCAGGGTATCGGTAGTTGATTCGTTTAAATTATTGAGTATAAACATAGCAGCTTTTTAGCCTATTCTGTTGATGAAATTTTGGATTATTACCAGTTTTTGACCTATGAATAAAACCATTCTTATAAAAATATTTTTGTGGATACACATTTTTATTTCTGTCAGGCATTCAATTACTGAATCATAAGACAGGCATAAGCTTGATTGTGGTCTCAAACTTTAGAATAATCTGGAAGACTTGTTAAACAGATTTCTGACCCATCTCCAGAGGTTTTTTAAAAATAATTTTATTGATTAATGATCGACATTAAAATAACTGTACATAATGTATACAACTTGCTAACTTTAGAAATAAATATACATCATGAATTCATTATCACAAACTATGCCATAATCATATCCATAAATTCCATTAGTGCGATAAGATCACAACATAAGATTGATACTTTGCAAAAACTTCAAGTATAAAGTATAGTGCTTCTTTTTAAAGGAAAAGTTCAGGTAGGAATGAAGGTGAGCAGGCAGACAGGAAGGAAGCGAGAGAAGGAAGAAGTACTCCATTTTATTTTATTTGATTGTTCACATTAGTCGCTCCCTCTCTCCCAACTTGGGATGTTGAACCCAGAGGTATGTGGCCTGCGCTCCTTCAGAGGCAATGAGCCCAACTGCTACTCCAACAGGGCATGCCTACAATATATTATTTTTAACTATAGGCATTATTTGCTACAGCAGATCTAGGACATATTCATCTTATATAACTGAAACTTTGTACCTCTTGACCCATAACTTTTCATCGCCTCCACTTCCCCAAGTCTCCTGGCAACCACAAGTCTCTCTGTTACTATGAATTAGACTACTTAAGATTTCTCAGATAAGTGGTATTATGTACTATTTGTCCTTTCGTGTCTGACTTACTTCACGAACATTCTCCAAAGCCATCCATGTTGTTGTAAAAGGCAAGACGTCCTTCTTTATCTTTTTTTAAAGCTGAATGATATTGCATTGTATGTATCTATATTTCCTTTATCCTTTCCTCTGTCATTAGACATTTAATTGTGACTATATTTTGGCTATTGTGAATAATGCTGCAATTAACATAGGAGTACAGATATCTTTTTGAATCTGATTTTTTCACAAAACTTTTTTTTGTTAAACAAAATTATTGTTTAATGCTCTCGGATTCTGCATTTAATTGATTTTTAATTATTTATTTAAAACAATTTTATGATTTATTTTGTTTACAATGCTATGTATTTATTTTAGGGTGTCAAAATTGCAACTCAGTCTATGAATATTTCACAACTCAAAAGAGTTCTAATTTCCGTTATTATTCTCTTCTCTTCTAAGATGGATTGGGTATAGCTACCTTTTGATTGGTTTCCATTTTTGTTTTGCTTTTAATTTTCCCCTGGAAATGTATTTTGAGGTTACCTTGGGGTTGGCATTAAGAATTTTTATTCAAAAGCAGATTGAACTTACACTCATTCTAACCATCCACATTTTTACTTTCCTCTCCTCCCCACTCTTCATATTTGCTGTCTTACAGTTTCTAAGGGGGATTTCTTTACATTTTATAGAGCACTCTTCAGTATTTCTTGTAGAGCTGGTTTTGTGATAATGAATTCCTTTAACTTTTGCTTATCAGAAAATTTTTTTATCATTCCTTTAGTTCTGAATGATAATCGCTTAGGGTATAGTATCCCAGGTTAAATGTCCTTTTCTTTCAGCATTTTGAGTATATATGCCATTCCCTCCTGGCCTGTAGAGCTTCAATTGAGAAATCCACTGACAATCATCTTTTGTATGTGACTCATTTTTCTCTAGCTACTTTTAAGATTCCTTATCTTGTATTTTTAACATTTTGATGACAACGTGTCTAGGTGTAGGTCTGTCTGGGTTTCTTTTATTAGGAAGTCTTAGAGCTTCCTGGATCTAGAGGCTTGCTTCATCCCTCAGGTTAGGGAAGTTCTCAGTTATTATTTTTTTAAATACAGTTTTTGCCTCCTTTTCTCTCTCTTCACATTCTGAGACCCATATGATATGAATATTGTTCCTTTTGATGTTATCCCATAAGTTGTGAATGCTTTCTTCATTTCTTTTCATTTTTTTCTCTCTTTGCTTGTCTGCCTGAGAGCATTCCCCTGCCCTATCCTCTAACTCACTGTTTCCACTGGAGGCTTTATCCATTCTACTCTTGGGTCCCTCTATTGGTTCTTTAATTTAACTCTCATTTCTCTGTTATCTTGCTTTATCTTTCTTTTTTGTTGTTCTCTTTCTCTTCCTCTATTTTATCTTGATTTCCATGAGTATGTTTATTACTGTTGCCCTAAATTCATTCTCAGACAGTTTGCAGATGTCTGTTGCATTTGGATTTTCCCTGGGGTTTTGATTGGATCCATCATTTGTGTATGTTTCTCTGCATCTTCTTTCTGTTTGGCATTCTCTTTATGCGTTTGTGGTTAGATTTCCCTGCAGTGACGGCATTGTGTAGGATATCGCCTTGCACCAGAGAAGCCTGGATCTCGGTTTGAGCACTGGGAATTCTTGAGCTGTGTGGTGTCACCAGTGTTTGGATTTGTTGACGTTCTTAGGTGGATCATGTGTTGGGACCCGAGAGTTCAACCTATGGGGTTGGAATTTGTGTGGGGGATGCAGAGCCTTCCGCCATTGTCCCAACTCTGAACTGTAACAACCACAATCGGGCTGCAGTTCCACCTCCATCCACTGGTTGGTGCTGTGTGTAACTTTGAAGCTTCCTGCCTTCTGGTACTCTTCTTTCTTTAAGCCTTGGGGTGGCATTTTCAATGTGCCCTTCCTGTGACTGTGGAATTATATGATGGGAGGGGAAGGAGGTAGAGAGTAAGGGATTCTCATAGCTGCCTTCCGGTTATGGTGGTGCCCTTTATAATTTCCTTGGGGTGAGTGTGGCTCCTGCTCAAACCAGTAGGGCTCTGGTCCTCCCTCTGCCTTCTCCCCCATTCTGTGTCCTGGTCCTGCTGGGCAGGTTTCCTATTGCCCTCACAGTGACTCCTGGGAGGCTTGATTCTTCCTGCAGTTCCACCCTCACCAGCTACTTTTTTTCCCCCAAGACTGGGAGTCTTGAATCCTCAATGCAGCTCTGAACCCTGATGCCTTGGGTTACCCTTGTGGTGGTGACTGTGGCTGCTGTGTCTGCAGCCCCTAGACCAACCCTTCTACGCTATGTGTCTGAAGAATAGGTGATTTCTAGGTGTTCTGTGGAGAGAGGATCCAACACATCCTATCAGGTCACCATCTTGACTGCCTCTTGAGATCTGATTTTAATTCCTTTGGCTATATATGCAGAATAGTTCCATTTTTAATTTACTGAGGAAACCCCACACTTTTCCAAGTGATTGCACCAGTTTCTAAAGTTTTTGACCCAATGCATCTTGGGTAGGCGATGAGAATATGCATTTCCAGCAAGTTCCCAGGTGCTGATGATGCCAGGGATCACAACTGAAGAACTACTGTTGTATTAGAAATTGCTGGACCTTTTTTCAAGGTGATTATACCATGTTACCTACTTGAACAGCACCGTATGAGAGTTCTAATTGTATTACATCTTTACTAATATCAGTGTGTCATTCTCAGTGAAAGTCAGTACTGGAAATGGCTGTCAAATTAAGGAGATTCTTGATAATATGAATGTATTTATAGGAAAAATATGACAATATTTTGAGAAAAATTAGAACAGGTATAATGTTTGAAATTTTTAAATTATATTTATTATAATTTATACTAGTAAAGGTTAATAAAACTTTACATCAAATGAAAGAAACCTGGCAAGTGCACTAAGTTAAATTAAACTTTTTTTTTTTTTTTTAGAATTTCAACAAGTAAACATCAATCCACCAAAATTTATTCTGAAGCCAAGACCAAAAAGAAGTAAACGGCAGGTATGTAGTCATAAATATGTATCATGATGTTTTAGAAAATACTTGCCAATAAATTGAAACAACATTAAGTCTCTGTGACAAGGTAAGTAATTATTATTTCAGGCATTTTTCAGCATGTGGCAAACAGTAAGGGGCATTTTTTCATAGACTCTAAAAAGATGCAAGATGGGGTGATGGCATGAGTAGTCATACTGTAGGTGGATTATGGCTCCTGCATGGTATCTCAGGTTCCTTCTGCCATAATGCTCTTTCTTTGCCCAGATATGCACCACATCATGTAGTCAGCCTGTGCATTACATGTCTATCCTCTTAAAGGTACTTAGTGCAATAACATGGCTATATATAGAGGGAATTAATGAGATAAGTCAGGAGAAAGAAAACATGCTATGATTTCTCTCATCTGTGTCATGTAGAGAAACCAAACAAACAAATGAACCAAATCAAACAAAAATAGATATTTTACCTATAGAATCAAATTAGTGCTTGCCAGAAGGGAATGGAGAATGGGATGAGCTAATTGGATAAAATGGTCAATTATATGGTGAAGGTTAGAATTGAACTTTTTGTAAATGTAATTATTATAAACATATGTTGATTTACAATGATGCACACCTTTCGCCTATATGTTATAGTGCAATGTTCCTTTAACAAAAATTTAAAAATACATAAAAAATGAAATTAAAAGCGATTAGACAAGAAAAAGAAAAAAAAAGATATTTCCTTAAGAGTGAATCCATCATATTTTTAAGCCACAAAATATTGTTGCCACAACTGAGATACTTTGGGGTCTGGAGTATAAAATAAGAATCTCAACTGTTTATGTTTGTGCAATGGATTTTGGGCATCTCTGAGGTTGATGTCATGGAGGATTTTTTTTCATGATTTCATCTATGTATTTTATGGTTTCAGGCCTTACATCAAAGTCTTTGATCCATTTTGAATTATTTTTGTGTATGGTGCTAACAAGTAATCTAGTTTTATTTATTTATTTTTTTGCAGGTGACTGTCCAATTTTCCCAACAACATTTGTCGAATAGACTTTTTTTTCCTGTTTGCATGTTCTTGGCTCCTTTGTCATTGATTAACTGCCCATATAGATCTGATTTTATTTCTGGGCTCTCAGTTTTATTCTACTGGTCTCTGTCTCTGTTCTTGTTGTAAGAACCTATTGTTTTTATGGCAGTAATTCTGTAGTATAGTTTGAAGTCAGGGAATGTGACTTTTAAAATTTTTGATATTTTTTTCTGATGATAACTTTGACTATTCAAGGTCTTTTGTGATTCTAAACACACTTTAGTATCATTTGTTCAATTTCATTGAAAAATGTCCCTGGAATTTTATAGGAGTTTGCATTAAATCTGTACATTGCATTGAAGAAGATGGCTATTTTAACTGTTAATTCTCCTGATCCATGGGCTTGGAACACTCTTTCTTCTCTTTGTGTCTTGTAATTTTTAATGTATAAATTCTTTGCCTCCTTTGTTAAATATTTTCCCTTTTTTGATGTTATTGTGATTGGAATTCCTTTGTCGATTTCTCTATCTTCCAGTTCATTATTTGTATATAAAAGTGCTAGTGATTTATGTGTAATGATTTTATATTCTTTCACTTTACTGTATTTTTTTCTCTTTCTCTAGCTCTCAGTCTTAGGCTTTACATGATCTGCACCTTGTCTGCTGAGCCACAGATGCGTATCTTGTATTCATTTACTGGTTTCAGCCGCTTTTGTTGAAGCCTTTTGCATTTTTTTGGTTTATCATCTACAAAAATGATAGTTTATTTATTCTTTTCCCATTTGGATTTCTTTAATGTCCTTTTCTTGGCTATTGCTCTCATCAGGACTTCTATCAGTAGTGGGAAAGTGGACACCCTTGTGTTGTTTGATCTTAGGGGAAAATAGTTCAGTTTTTCTGCTATCGAGTTTGATGTTAGCTGTGGATTCACACAGGTTTTAATGTGAATAATAATTGCTAAATTTTAATAAGTATTTACCATGTCCCTGGCTCTGTTTTAGAAATTTTAATTGTATTAACACATTTAATCCTAATAACAATCCTATGAGGAATATTTGCCTGATTTTACTCAAAAGGGCATTCATACATAAGACACTTAAGACACTTGTTCTTGCCCAAGATTACTTACGGTTACCCAGTGCTGGAGCTTAGATTCTGGCTTAGGAAGTCTGGTGTAGCAGAAGCGTTTATAGCCATGTATGTCTTGTCTACTTTCTCTCAGAGCTATTGTTTCATGAGTTAATATCATGAAATTGAAATATATTGTGAATATATATATTCCATGTATATTTTTATATGCATATATATTTATATTCAGTTAAATGGATAAAAGAATTACCATCAATATTTGATTTGAAGCAGTATTTGATTTTATGAATTATGAGATGAGAAAATAGTAATTTTCTCTTAACATGTTCTTGGAATTTCTTTATAAACATTTTATATGTCTAGTCATTTGCAAAGCAGACAGACTTTTGATTTCTCATTCTGAGAAAGCCATGGGCCATACAGGTGAGGGGTTATAAAATTGTGTAGCTAATTTGACATCAACTAACATTAACAAAATGTTAAGAATTGTTAGACTGTCTAGGTATTAACTGGCAAGGTTCAGGTTTCTTCCACAATTAACAAAACAGATACTATCATCCTAAAAACATTCATTTTTAAAAATTTCTATCATTGGGTGCAGTTTGTGTTACTTTTTGATTTCAAAACCCAGAGTCATAGTCTATTATTCTCTAGCAACTTGGTATTATAAGAGATTTTGAAAAAAAAATCTTTTTTAAGTTTGGGAATTTAGTTTACAGTGAAACAAAAATGTATGTGATAGCAATTTTTGGTTTACTTATAAATGTAACACTCAAAACAAACATTCATGCATTGATTTAGGTTTGATTCTATACCCTTATTACAAAATGGCTCTTGGGCAAGTGAACTAAAAGATTTATCAAAAAAATATAATAATGGGAAAAAAGGTTGTTGTTTTTTTTACAGATCTTGTTAAATATTGTGCTATAACTAACTGTAGAAAGCAAAGGGATGTGTCTATTTTCGTGACTCTTGCCAGTAGTATGCATTGATCTGGTTTAAAAGTAGAGAAAATTTGTTTTTGAACAGACATATATAGCTGCAATAGATAACACTGAATCTTCTCGAAACTTTCCTAACAAAACCCCTTTATAATTTGAGGAATCCCCTGAACCCTAACAAAGGAAAGGGCCTATATCATTCCTTGACTTGAAAATGATAGAATAAAAGTTTCAGTCATCCCAGTCTAGTACTCTTTCAGAAATCCTCAAGAGCTTAAGTTAAACCAGAAAGGATGTGTCTTATGTGTTACAGTTACAGGTAAACTATTAAATGAACATAGCCTGATGCAAGAGAGGATAAAATAAATGGAAGTATGAAATAAATATATTTTATTTTATATGCTTAAATATTTCTGGAAGAAGTTAGGAATTGTGCTATGCCCAGTGAAGAACAGATTTTTAAAGTTTGTAAAGGTTTTATTGAGATATAATTGGCAAATTATATTTTAAGTGTACAACTTGATCATGTAATATTTGTAAACATTGTAAAAGGATATCCCCCCAATTAAGTTAATTAACATCTATCACTTCACATATTTGCCATGATTTTTCTGGTGAGGAAATGCAAGTTTTGCTTTAACAAGTTTCAGTTATGCAATACAGTCTTATCGACCTAAGTATATGTCAACAGATGAATAAATTAAGAAAATGTGATATATATGTGTACATATATATGTGTATATATGTATTTATGCACATTATATACATATATAGTATATATACATATATGTGTATATACCCATATACATACAGATATATGTATAAAAGGAGGTAATATATTCTGCTTTAAATGTAAAAGAGAAAATTCTGTAATTTGTGAAGATATGAATGAACCTGAAGGGCATTGTGCTAAATGAAATAAATCAGACAGAAAATGATAAATGCTTAATGATTTCACTTATATGTGGTATCTGTAAAAAAAAAAAAAAGTAAGACAAAACTTGTAGAAATAGAGTAAAAAAAAATTGATTACCAAAGGCTGTGGATGGGGAAAATAGCGGGAGGGTGGCAAAAGAATCTAGACTTTCAGTTATAAGATGAATAAGGCTTGAGAAGGTCGTGTATAAAATATTTTTAAATTTTTTACATTCAAGTTCAGAGGTTTTATTTAGATGCTATTCCCTTTACTATGTTGCAGCTTCATCGACATCCTCGTAATGTAGAGGAAGAAACCAAATATATTGAACTGATGATTGTGAATGATCATCTCATGGTAGGATTTGCTAAATATTTTATTGTTTGAATTTGACTGTGCCTAGGATAAAACTGGTGCACACAGAAATATGTTTAGAAGAAACAGGATGATCAGATGACCATAAAGTTTTTGCCTGGAGAATGTTTGTGTACACGAACATATTTGTTACCCAGCAACAACCTGGGAGAAGAAAACAACCTGGGAGAAGGTGGAAGTAACTAGCTATATTTTGTGAGACTCTAAAAATATTTCTAACTCATAATGTCAACTCTTTCCTTGATTAATATAGGCTAGTATCTCTTCTTACTAAAATTGCACAGTTTAAACAAAAATTTAAGCTTCCAAAATTTTATATGGAAAAAAGATAGTGAAGCATAAATAATATATGACAATTGAGTTTACAATATATAGCTTTATCTTGATAAAAGATAAGCATTTTTTTCTATTTTTGTCTTGTAATACAGTATACCATATGAAAAAAGCTTATGTAGTGAAGCTGAGAATGTTTTTACAATAAGAATTGACAAATTTTCTTTCTTGTTGAGTCAATTATTTTGCTATAGTCAATTCTTTGACATGTTGTGGTGTGATTATGTTCATATCACAGTATTGAGTCAAAAGAACTAATTATTCCATGTAATGAAAATTTTAAATTAGAAATTCAGTGATTCACATTACTGAATTTTACTTAATTTCAGGTACAAGTGCATTTTAATTTACTTTGATTTTATTTTAGGGGAAATGTTATTTTTTTGACACTGTCATTTACATATTACACAAATAATATTGAATTTATTATTGCCTCTACTACTAATGATGATAAAATCAAATTGAGTACTACTTCCTTGTTCATTCTAGGACCAAGTTTTATCTTTCTATGTATTTTAATCCAGTGACTTATTATTCCCTAAGATTTTTATGAAATAAGAGGAAATTATAAGAACAAATACTTTGAACATTTTGACATATCATAAATTTGCATATCTACAGACATCTAGAGGCAGATAACACACATTAAGGGAGCCATTCATAAAATATTAGGGAGGAGTCAGGTCTGGCAAATGGAAGGTGCAACTTCTGTCTAATTGGGCACGTATATAAAAAACTAGATTCCAACTCATATTTTTACAGAAAAGATTAGTCATTTTTCAACTGTACAATGTTTTCTCTGCTGTGATGGTTATTTGCTGATGACTTTGAAAGACTTTCAATTGTTTACTTGTTTATTTTGCTTTCAGTTTAAAAAACATCGACTTTCAGTTGTACATACCAATACCTATGCGAAATCTGTGGTGAACATGGCGGATTTAGTAAGTATCAGCCTGATTCAGTGTTGCTTGTAGAAGACTTTGTCACCGATTGCTAATAAAATTGATAGTCTGACATATTTTCACTACTCCAAATTGCACTGGAGTCAAGGTGTCCCATAAGTTCCTGATAACCTTACAGTCAACTTGACTGACTGGTCTCTGACTGGGAAAATGATAAAATGAAGTGGTCAAAGTTGCCCACAAATTTATGCCTGAAATCTCTTCTGTATTTTTCACATTGGAATAGAAAAGTCAGAGTCCCTAACAAGATATTCACAGTGTATTCTAACAATGGAGAAACAATACAACAGTTATAGCTTTTTTAAAAGAGCTTTTTAAAAAGAGCTACACAATGCTGCAATGAAACGGAATAATTCTTCTGCACCTATTTTGCAAATATTCCTTTGACACTACAGTGCCAGTACCCCTCCATGAGTTTAAACAGGGTCAGGCAGGTTGTATAGAAATCATTTCCTTGGAAAGTTTTCAATGTTCTCATTTTTGCTAGGGGAACTCAAGAATGCATGAATTTGGGAGGTGGGGGGGTGCCAAAAATGGACTCAGGGAGAATATTGAACAAGGGTACAAATATTTTTCAAAAAGTGATCTTTTTTTTCCTAACTAGTGGTCTGCTCTTTGGTATTACTTGGTAAGCAATTTAACTGTTATTCAAAGGAAATGAATGTAAATTAGAAAAATAGTTATCTCTCTAAAAACTCAAGGAGTAAAAGAAGAGTTGTAGACTTGTTCATAAATCATTTGATTTTGCCATCTGTACAGCTGGTGTGTTCATTTTGTTAATATACTAGATATATAAAGACCAACTTAAGACAAGGATAGTATTGGTTGCCATGGAAACCTGGGCAGCTGACAACAAGTTTGCCATATCTGAAAATCCATTGATCACCCTACGTGAGTTTATGAAATACAGGAGGGATTTTATCAAAGAGAAAAGTGATGCCGTTCACCTTTTTTCGTACGTAACTTTTGTAATGATTTTACTTCTGGTTCCGTGTTGAATGCTCTGTTATGACTGATGTGTATCATTTCTATTACATACAATAAGGATTTGACTTGATACACATTGGAAGAAGTTTTAAAGTATAGACAGTTTGAAATTGTCATAAAAATTTAAGAGGTATAATTTTTTGAGTTATTGCATGTGTATTTTATGTAATTTTTAAGAGATTTAATCAGAGTATATACTGAGTAAAAGTACTATTAATAGTCAAAGATATTTTTAAAGCATATTCTTTTAAAATTTCTAGTGCTGCTTTATTTTTGGTTTTAAGGCGAGAGCTTAGTATTTCTGGGGTTTATTTTTCATTTTTTATATCATTCGGGGGGGTTAATAGTGCATATCTGGTATAACAGTAAAGTATATGTAGTAACATTAAAAAAAAAATCTGTATCCTAAAGTCAGAGCTTTTGAAGAAAGATATAAATGGAAGAAAAATAGTATATGTTTGTATAACTTAATTTTTAAACAATTTTAGTTTTACAAAAAAGCTGCAAGAATATTAAAAAGAAATAGTATATGCCCTTTACCTGGATTCATCAATTATTTACATTTTGCGCCATTTGTTTTATGATTTCCTTCCTTTTATTCTCATCCCTCCCTCCCTTCCTTTCTTCCTTTCATCCATCAGTTTTTTTCCACTCCTGAACTATTTGAGAGTAATTTGGAGACATTTGCTCACTGGACCTTTACTGCTAAATAATTAAGTATATATTTCATATGAATAAAGGCACTCTTATTTATCATAGTAAATTATTAAAACCAGAAAAGTTAGCATTATTGTATTTTCAAATTTTACCAAATGTCTCAATAATGTCTTTTATGGCTAATCTCTGATTCCCCATGTGACCAACGCAGAATCACACATTGTATTTGATATGTCTCTTTAGTCTCCTTTAATCCAAAAGATTTCCTCATTGTCTATTTTGGACTAAACATTTTTGAAGAGTATAGGTCAGCTATTTTATAGAACGTTTCTCATTGAGGAAATATCAAATATGTTCTCATTGTAAGATTCAAGTCCTGCATTTTTGGCAGAATATAACAGAAGTGATTTTGCATCCTTCTCAAAGTACATCGCATATTAGCATTCTTTAAGAGTAATAGATATGTTGTATTTAAGATATTTACTAATTATGTAGAGAAAGAAACTGTTATATGTGTAGTTTTCACATTCCTCTCTTACGTCAGGAATATATAGTATAGAAATGGTATGTGCATTCAGAAAATATGATAAATTAATAATGAGAGGTGCATGATATTTGAATTGTGAGCAGTAAGTATTTTTTCATTTCCTTTTCTAAAAGGGGAAGTCAATTTGAGAGTAGCCGGAGCGGGGCAGCTTATATTGGTGGGATTTGCTCGTTGCTGAAAGGAGGAGGCGTGAATGAAGTAGGTGTGAACATCTGTACAATACAAAGTGGTATGATAGCTGAAAATGTTTTCCTAATCTTTAAGAGATCATTTCTCAGTATTTCACATACTCCAGATGTTAGGTTGTTTTATGAACAACAAATGTGATAACTGCAATGACTAGAGGACAGAGTAGAGAAATATTAGAAGATACTATCTAATCATTCTGTTCACGTTTAACAGAATAATTTCTAGATTTTGTGGTTTACAGATGTAGAGAGAATTTTTGTCTGCATTGAATATGCCTACTAATCCAAGGAGATTTTCTTCTTTCCTCAATATTTGGCAGATTTTTGGATTAAAAAAAAAAAAAGACTAGGTTTTCCAATGATTTCTTTCTGCCCACTGACGCTCGAAACCTAATGGAAGTGATCTAAAAGAAAAATGCTTGAATCTTTGGGAGACTGAATATTGAAAAACAGTATCCCTAGGTCTTCTCAAGTTTCTTTTGGCCAAAGATCATCACCACTTCTTGTGACTCATACCATTTGTTTTCTGAAGCCACAGTCTATTCAATTTGGGGAAATTTCAGCAGTGCAAGCTCACACACAAACATGAATGTGTTTCAAATAATTTGCACATTTATTTTATTTTGTGCCATTTAACATACTTGTTTAGTTATATAAAAGTATTAACTTTTTCATGGATGTTATTGATGAAATATGGCTCAGAATTAGATTTAGGTTTCCCAAGTTTGTGATTCCTGGCCTTCTAATCTCCCCTATAAGACATCTGCAGATATGGGTTTGTTTCTTACTGCTTCTTCCCAAATGCTTAGTAGTTCAGCACTAGTCACTGTGTGTTTAATCCCTGCTAAATAAAATGTTGAGAAATTTCTTATTTCCAATTATATTGTGACATTTTGCTCTGGCCTATCTGAGTAGAAAATAATTTGCATTTGAATGTATTTTATTTTTGATTTTTTGTTTTTCAGTTTGGGAAAACTGACTTAATGGCAGTTACACTTGCCCAGTCATTAGCTCATAATATTGGTATTATCTCAGACAAAAGAAAGTTAGCAAGTGGTAAGTTTTAAGTACGTGTGTGTTTTAAAATTTATAATACTATCTATAAAATATTTTGTAAAATGAGAGTTGTTCATTTGGTACTGGATCAAAAAATTCTGGGTGATAGTATATGACAAAGTGTCAAGGTACAAAATGTTTTTTTCAAAAGTAATAAATGACAATATTTACATTATAGATGAAAATTTCTCTATATGTAATAAAACTTTAAAGCCATGTAATGATGCATTTATGGTTGAATTTAACTTTAAAAAGAACAAAATAAACTCAGTTTTGTCATTTTAAATGATAGATAATCCTAGGCATATAAATTTAAAGCATATTCTTAATGGTTTATTTAAAACATCTCTTTGCATGGCCATAGATATGGAATTCTCTGCTCCATCAGACTTAATAAATGGCTTAGTAAAATTAAACTTAAGTAAATATTCTACGTTTCGCATCTATATAGTTTCTTAAATCGGTAAAATTACTTTACTTAGGAATGGTCGAATGCTATGTATTTGGAATAAGTTGAATACAGCGATATTTATTTTGTTAGTAAGAACTATAAATATTATTTATAATAGTACCTATTACCATTTATGGAATACCCTTTATATGCTAGATAATTGAAGGCTAGTATTATCTAAATTAAGATACTTATTTAAACTTAGAGATAATTCTTCAGTATACCCATTATTAGCCACACTTTATAGCTAAGGTGACTGAATCTTAGAAGCTAAATACCTCCAAGATTACTTTTAAATTAAGTGACAAACTTAGATTTTTTGATCCCAGGTATTTCTGATTCTGAAGCCCTTCTGCTTATCCTGTGTACTCTTGTGCCTTTTACCACAGCCTTAGTAGATAGGCTTTTAAAAATAGACAAGAAATTATAAGAATTTCCATAAAGCTCAGTGGTATTTTGCCATTATTTCATTGTCATTTAACTGCATTTTATTTAAGCCACGTTAATGGAATGTTTTAAAAAATATGGTCACTCTTTAAAATATCAGAAGATTTTATTTTAGTATAAATGACATCATCTTGAAAAGGTCTAAGTAGAATTTTGTTATGGATTGCATAAGAAACTCCAACTGTAAGGAAAATGATAAAGCATTTTTAAAGGTATATGTTTAAATAATAAAGCTGAACATACTACTTTTAAAATAAGAATTAGACTAAACCACCTGTTTATACTTTGTAAAAAGCCATCTCTATTTAATTTCTCTTAGGTGAGTGTAAATGTGAGGACACATGGTCTGGATGCATAATGGGAGATACTGGGTGAGTTACTTCTATTTGAAAATAACTCGGTTTTCTTTTTCCTGCTGTGCTATTGTCTAGAAGCATGACACTTAATATACAGGCATTTAAGAGAAAATCCAAAGTGGGTTTATTTATTTTAGTGGCTCTCTGTTAAAATCTTTTCACAAATTTGTCTCCTATTTATGAAACAATTGATGTAAATTTAGCTAGTAGACCAAAGGCTGTTTTAGCATGGAATCTAGGCTGCAAATTTAGTGAGGAACAGCTTGTTCTCCATAGTTCACCTGTTAATTCCTTTCCTTTCATCTTCTTCAGTTCTAATTAAGTGAGTTATAAGCAGTAGTACCCCTGGATTTGTAGATTTCTCAGATTTCTCTGGTGTAAACACTCCTGCAATGGCTGATTCCAAGCTACCAGTAGAGTATCACTTAACAGGAGTGGGAAGAGATGTGTGTACACTGGTCTCTTAAGGAAGGTATTTATTTTTAATTTTTATGCTCTCCCATCCTTCACACACTATAAAGCACCATATTGTCTTTCACTCTTTCTAAATAAATTTTACAACCATTTCTCTATAGGCCAAGCTTATCACTATTGCCTTACTTTAAACTTTGATCATATTGTACTCTTACTGTTTCAGTCACATTACAGGTACTTAGTCAGTTTTCAAGCTCCCTCTCCTCTCAACTTTACATCCATCATCATTAAAAAGGAATGATAAATTAAGTGAACACTTACATACCTATCATTCAGCTTTAAAAAAAGTGAAACACTTAATTTAATTAAATTCCCCTGTTTTCCCTTATTGGTCCCCAGCCCCAGCACCAACAATCACCACCTTGAATTTGATTCATAACATGCACAGGTTATTTTTTATGCTTATAATGTATACATGTGTGTGTGTTGAAGTAGCCCATAGCTCTGCTTTGTACTTTTTCAGTTTATATGGAAGGCACAACTTACTCTCTATATTTTTCTGTGACTTGATTTTTTATATCAACTTTGTAAGGTTCATCCATGCTGATAATATATGACTCTAGTTTACTGAACGTGTACAGCATGGTCTCTCCATTCTCCTCTTAATGATCATGAATTTGTGACAAACACATGAGTCATGTCATTTTCATGTTCAGAATTTTTTAAAAGAAGCATTCACTTGTTTTATTTAGTTGTCCATGTTGGTTACTCCCCCTGGCCCTAGGTCTTGAACCTTGGTCATTGGTATGTTATGTAGACTATGTGCAGTGGCTTTATCCATTAGCCTCCAGCACATGCCCCTGTTCAGAACTTTTGTGAGTCTCTATTGTTTAAAGAATGAGGTTTAAATGTGTTTCTCCAGTATTTAGATTTCCATAATCTTTCTTTATCCTCGTTTGCAATCTGTTTCCACTTTTGTTTAACTGGTTCACTTACCATAATTGTACATGAATTTCTAGCTTCTTTTGATTTCTTCAATATATTCTCTTCATTTGGAATTCTCATTTTTGCCTAAATCAAATTTCTAGCCGTCAAGATTTATTATAATATTTCACTCTTACATTATAGTTTAATTCTGTGTATCCTTATGCTTTCCCTTATAACTTAGTTACAAGTTTTGAGGATTGCATCTTACTCTAATTTATATTTTTGTCAGACTTCACACTATACTGTCTTATATAGACTTGGTTTTAAATAAATATTTATTAGTTGTGTTTGAATTTTGAACTCCTAAAATATGTATGACAAGAAAAATAAATGGAGGAAATACACATTCAAACATATTTAGAATATTTTTGAAAATATCTCTGGCCTTTTTGTTTAGTAATAAGATGAAATTTAAAAAATCCTTTTCTAGGTACACTCCTGTGACTTAGATGGCTAAAGTGCAGGTCATGTAAAGCATATGGAGCAGGGTTTGTGATCAGGAAATAGGGGTAAAATTTAAAGTCCTTTTCTACAATCATAATTTTCCCATATTTACTAAATTTCATGCTAGAGGTTCTTGACTTTTGAAAGTTATTTTGGATGTTCTTCTTGATAATTCTGATTATTAAAAATTATAGACAATCTGCCTAGCACAGCATAATTTACAGTGAAATCTAATGACTGTATTCAGATATGTACAGCTCTTTGCATTGGAAATTTTCTTACATAAACAGATGCACTCAAGAGAAAAGTTCATATATAAACATTGTCTGGTGTGATGCTTTGTAGATTTGATCTGTGCCAAACATCACCTAACCAGACTATTATGGGCATATATTTCCTGTGGTTTCATTTCTTTCCATTTCTACTTTCTAAAGTTCCTCTATATGGCTAAATATTGGAAAGCATTGTTGAAATTATTACCATCAAGAGTACATTGAATATAATAAATATTTTACTCTGTAAAACAAAGTTTGGGGGCAGAGTCTAGGGAGAGACATGATGCCTTTTTTAGTTATTTGAAGTTATTTCTAATAGTACTAGTAGAGAAATTCCTTTTATTTGATACACTTAACACAACTACAGCTATGTGTGGTAGTTGTAGGTGGTCTAATATGGCACAGCGATCCACAACGTCAGCTGTTCTCACGTTAGAGCTTCCCCGTGAGGAAATCCCGTTCCTTTTACTGTCAGAGGGCAGATAGAGCTCCCCAAGTGGGCAAGAGGCTGGACTGGACTGAGACCCCTGAGGGTGCTTTTGTAGTGAAGGGGCTTAGGAACTAGCTAGACTGATTGCTAAGGGTCCAACTCTAAGAGTTAGTGATTTTTACTTTGGCAAAACGCAACTCTCAGGTTTTGACCCGCAAAGAGGGAACTTGAAAAAAGCCCTATTTAAATCCAGTAACTCAGGCAGAGCTATGTAGGCTAGATTAGAGGAGAAGATGATAAAAACATTGGCTGGGGCTTAGACATTGGAAAGAAAATAGGAAGTAATATATGTAAGAAACTTTAAATAAAGAATAAAGTTTATCGTTTGTTAGGAAAACAAGGTGAAGGAAGTAAATTAGTTCAGACCTTTAAATCCAAGAGAGTTTGGCACAAAGCACTTGAGAAATGAACTAAGGTAAATAATCTTTGTAAATTACTTTAATTGATTTATAAAGCATTAACTACTGTGCTAGAAGATGTAGGAATGTAAATGAACTTTCCTAGGGGGAAAAGACTTTATAAAAACTATCCATTACTCTCTTGTTTTCACTTTTATAAAAACTCAGTGTAAAATAATTTTTGAAAAATATGAAAACAATTTTTATCTTTTTTTGCCATTCGGTGATGACCGTGGTTAATGTTAAAATACCGGTTTCATTTTTTCTGTATTTTTATTATTTCATAAACTTGGATCCTGACAGATATATCACTGTTTATCTTTTACTTAATATTATATAGTCTGCATTTTTCTAATTTTTTATTCTTCACCACCACAATTGTTAATAATTGTATGTTATTCTATTTTATTAGTTTTATTATCACAGGTCAGCAGTTTTCTTACTGTTGAACATTTAGGTTATTTTCATGTTATTTGTTATTGTAATTGTGATTCATAAATATTTTTTCTTAATACATCTTTTTATACATAACTAACTAAGCTATAAGAAAAAATTTTGAAAAGAGCATTCCTAAATTTAAGGAAGTTTTTATTTTCAATGTTCTTAATGCATCCTGCCAAATTGCTTTCTAGCCAAGTTACTTTTTCTCTTGACCTTAGTTTTCTTTGGTATACATTTATTTTTTTTATTTTTTATTCTGAAACTTAAAGAAAAGTTTCAAGAATTGTAACAAAGAATCATTTGCTCTTGATTCATTTATTACTACTTTGGTGCTCTTTTCCTTCCAAGTACCTTTGCGTGCATTTCTATAAATAAAGATATCCTCCAGAGAACCACAGTATAGTCAGTAAAATCATGTACTTCTTATCGCTCATTCAGGATTGACCCTGTATTTCGATGATGCCATTTTATCAAAAGACTCAGACTCAGGCAGCCCACTTTGTTTTTATGACTCTTAGCCTCTTTTAATTGGAAACAGTTCCTCAACTTCTCTTTTTACTTTGATGACCATGGCACATTCATAGATTCTAGGTCAATTATTGTGTGTAATGCTCTGCAGTTGACATTCTAGTTCCATTTTAATATTTAGGAAAGGCTCATTACAAAATAAATATTCTCCTTTTTGATCAAAATTGCAGTGTGTGTGCATTTTCTTTGAATATGAATGTTACTAATGGACAACCCCTAGTTGCCGTCAGCCACCAAATGAGCAATTTAGAAATAAACTGAATAAAAACTCTTCTAGATTGAATGCAAATGTTGTACATAAATGGAGTTTATTCTTTCATTTAAAAAATAGTGTTCAGTTTGAACACTGTTTAATTTTAAGGTCCAATATACAAAGGAGACTGACATTGTACCCAGTGATGGCTTTTTCTCTCTGTCTTATAGCTATTATCTCCCTAAAAAGTTCACACAGTGTAACATTGAAGAGTATCATGACTTCCTGAACAGTGGAGGTGGTGCTTGCCTTTTCAACAGACCTTCTAAGGTAACAAGTGTGATGAACGTTATTAGTGGTTAATCTTTCTAAAGTATTAAAAACACATTTTTTAGCCATTGGGACTTACAAAAGAACACTGTTCAACTTGACTTTTGTGTACATACTTGAGATATGCTAAATATCTGCATTTTTTTAAAGGAAAGGTGCAGTCAGTGATGAAGATGAGCAGAGGCAGGCAGGCAGGAAGAGAAAGGAGGAAGAGACACTTTATTTACTTTTTTAAATTATTCATCTTGGTTGTTCCCGCTGGTCCTGGACCTGAACCTGAGACCTGGGGATGAACGTAGACTATACCCGGGGTGTACTAGATGGGCAGACCACAGGGTGCACCAATATCTGCTTTTTAAAGTCATCTTTAATCGTGGGCATTTGGGTGATACTCATGGGAACAAAAAGCAGATAGCAATAAGAGTGTTTGCTTTGAAAATTTCCATTTTCCTTTCACATAGTCAACTGATGATTCAAGGTTAACTTACAAAAATAATACCATTGTGCTTTTCTTTTTCATTTTATTGATGTGTTTTTTTTTTTTTCCTTTCATTACGTAATCACAACTCATGCTAATAGAAAGGAGTCTTACCTCCCTCATCACTCTCTAGCACTGTCTTTTAGAATGAGCAATATGATTAAAATCGCAAGGACTGATTCTCAGGATGAAAACTAAGTCAGTTTAAAAGCAAGAAAATCTTTCTGTACCTAGTTTTTGTCAGGTGTACATTCTAGTTACTGACAAGAAAGCATGTGTTCCTTATGTACTTCAAAGACTGTTAAAGAAGCATGACAAATTATTTTGTTAATTCTGTGAATAATGACTTGCTTCTATGTACCACAACATCATCTGACATTGCTCTTGTGATTATTTACTTGTTTGTTTATTTATTTATTTATTACCTCTGATTATTTATCCTGTTTGCTCCGGTGAAATTAGTTAATGTATCTTATTACACTGAAAAGCAAACTGATTAAGACTCTTTCCAAAAACTTAAAAAGGGATATTTGACTAAGTCCTGCTGTTATAAATGAAAAAAATTAAAAATATTTTTACCAAAATAATGGACTGTTCTAAACCTAGAGTAGGAGAATAAATGTATTTTTCATATGGATAGGTTTTTATTTTGACTTTCAAAGCCATCTCATTTGTTAAGATCCTTTTCAACTGAAAATGCAACCCACAAGTAAGTGGATTCTTTTGTGATGGAGGAAAGAGTATCTGAAATCAAGTGAGGATTTTGTTGTTGTTACTTTGTTTTTCTCTCTAATTAGTTAAAGCACTGTGTGTATGTGTTGCCAAGATTGTATTCTCTTCCATTCTAGAATACAGAAACTCTGATGGACTTCTGGCTGGCTCTTGCATATCTGGAACATAGCAACTATTTATTATTTGTTGAGTTACATATCACCATAAGACAAATTATACTCAAAAAATAATAAGTTAATGAAAGTTAAAAAATAAAACAGTATTAAAATATATTCTCATATAAATCAAAAATTGCATTTATTTCTGGGACAAATCACAATTGTTCTCTGAGAAGTTATATTTATAAGAGGAGGTATATTTTATATTAAATAAATAAATAAATTTATTATTTTTTATATTTTTCTCATTGTCTATGAAATAACTTTGTTCCAAAAGTAGATACATTTTATAGAGGGTTTTCTACAGATAACAGAACTTGATCCTCACAATAATGTGTGTTGCTGGTGGGCAACTAATATTGTTCTTATTTTGCTGTTAAATATTAAAACACTTAGGCTCTTTAGTTTTAAATATTAAAACATCTTCTATGGATGGATGACAAGGCATTGCCCAATATAAGTAGCTGAGCCAAGATTTTAATCAAGATTCTGACTCCAATTTGTTGCTTCCTATTTAAAATGAAATTTTAGGAGTCAGTCTGACTTGACTCTAGTCAATGGCTAGATCATCTTATTTTTTATTTGTGTATTATATATGTAAATACAATTAAATCTGAAGTGGAAACAGAATTAGAAACTTTTCTAAATTTCAAGTTCTAAAGCCATACTTTCTAGTTAAAAATAAATATGTATTTTGAATTAATTGCAAGATATGCCAGATGAATAGGTGTGGCACTGACAGTCTCCAATAAAGTCTTTGATGCTGATTTTTCTATATTTTAGTTCCCTTTTTGATTTTCATCCCACAGCTTCTTGATCCTCCTGAGTGTGGCAATGGCTTCATTGAAACTGGAGAGGAATGTGACTGTGGGACCCCAGCAGTAAGTCTCTGCTTTGTGATCTTTTGTGTTTTGATCATCTTTTAGAGGGTTTAGGGTCCTTCCAAGTACCCCACACTCAGACATACAGAGCGTGATATGCCTTGAAAATGTATAGGGCTTGTGGGAGAAAGATTATTATTGTGAATTGTGTATTTATTTTAGAAAATGTCCTGGTATTTCAAGAAAGTGACACTACTTCTGATGTTTTACCAATTTTTATATTCCTTAGGAGTGTGTCCTTGAAGGAGCAGAGTGTTGTAAGAAATGTACCTTGACTCAAGATTCCCAGTGCAGTGATGGTCTTTGTTGTAAAAAGTGCAAGGTAAATAAATGTGATCAATGACCAATTATAGGAAACAGTACATATTTGATTAAATCATTAAGGGCTAAGAAAACATAATCTAATTACCATTTAATATCTAACATGTATTAAATGACTAAGTGCCAGATACTTTATGAGATCCTCACAGAATCTTGTGAAGTGTGGTTACTGTTTTTATTGCCATTTAACAGATGAGAACACTGAAACTTGCAGTGGTTAAAAAGTTTCCCAGGGTCTTATACCAAGTAAGGAAGCTAAGACCTGAAACTTGTTAACCTCCAGTTTCTCTGCTCCCTACTGCCTCCCTGCAAAGCATACCTATGAAATGAGATCAGATGTTATTAATCTTTGAAGGATGGACCAGATGTAAATCCAAGTGGATATTCAATAGATCTTTACTTGTTGCCCAGTTTGGACTATCTCTTACATTAGCAGTTGAAGGAACAAAAGGAATACTTTCAGACATGGTAACACCTTCTTTGCATTGTACATGACAGTTTATAATGTATCTTTATGCACATTACCTATTTTTATTTTTTCATCAGCATATTATACCTGTCTCCAAATAGTTGAGCCTTTACTTAAAGACTGAAAGTTACCTGGAGCTTATCTTTCTCGAAGAAATCTATTTCTTTTATTCTCATCTCATAAAATATGGTAAAATATTTACATTTTTCAGAGAATTAGTATCTGTCTCTCCTGTCTGCAATTTAATGTCAGCAGAGCCAGGCACTTAGACAGTATCTGGCACAGGTTCTCAGCTAATATCCATTGAATGAATAAATACATGTGCACAGTGCTATCTTACTGATTGATTCATTTTAGTGTAATGAATTAAGGAAGAGTGGCATATGAACCTATCATATTAAGATATTCACTGTGTGACAGAAAGTGTGCTGAACACTTTTGATTTATATCATCTTTATCTGGGTTTCTCAACCCGACTCTGTTGACGCTTTCAGCCTAATAATTCTTTTTGTAGGGCTGCGTTTGATAGTATATTTCACAGCCTCTGTGACGTCTATCAAGCAGATGCAAGTTGTATCCCTCTCAGTCAGCGACAACTCGTGTCTCTTGTGTGTGCAAAATCACTCCTGATAAAGACTGCTCTCTTACATAATACTCATAGCCACATGCTTGGGATAGGTATTAGATCCTGATTTTTACCGTATAGTAATCCCAGGCTCAAGGAAATGAAATAACCTGCATTGGTTCATTTAGCTAGTATGGAATTGATGTACAGTTACATTCCAGATAAACTGGTAGCCAGCATTTCTGTTGTTATGATTAAGCATCATGTCTCTGGCAGACTGGCAGAGATCTCTGGAGGCATTCTGAAAAAGAGAAGTTATAACCAAGTATGAAAGAAGCATTTTTCATTTTGTCTAACTCAGCTACATATTCTGTCAACTTCTTCAGCTTCCATAGCATGGGATTCCCAATCATTTATTTCAGTCCTTGATGTTGTAACTGAGCCCACGCAATTAAATGGATACAGTAAATAGCCCAAGTAGCTATATTCCATATGAGTTATAGCTATAACAAATAACTAATACCTTTTTGCTGCTTTCCCTACCTCATAACCTATACTTACCCCCTTCCTGGCCTCCTGGAGGAACCAGAGACAGGATAATGGATGAAGGATGGGGAAATTGAGAAACAAGATGACAAATCATATATATTTATCACTTTTTTCTACTTGCATTTGTAATATATCCATAAATTACAGTTGGTAAACTTTTTCTATAAAGGGCCTGGTAGAGTTTAAACTTCATGGAATATAAGGTTCCTGTCTCATTTACAACTCTATGTTTGAAAGCAACCATCAAAAATAGAGAAACAAATGGGTATGGGAATATTCAGATAAAGCTTTATAAAAACAGTGGCCATCTGGATTTTGCCATTAATCTTTAATTTGCAGATCTCTCAAGTCATAATATGCAGAACCTCCTATAAAATTTTATTATATTTCTCCTAATATTAGAATGTTAAGTTCCAAGAGCACAGGGAGTTTGGTTGACTTATCTACTGCTGTATCCCATCACTTAGAGCAAGTCCTCTTTCACTTTGCCTCCCTTCAGAAGTTTCCTACGCATTTTTGAACATTTCACTTCTACACCCACATATGAACTCTACTTTAAATATCATTTTTTCTACCTCAGATGTTCTAAAATTGTGGTTTGCCCCAATCTCAAGGTCAAAGGAAACCAGAATGGGTGAAATTAAATTATCTTGCTTATGACCTGATTATTATGGCTTTTTTACCCCTATTAATAAGCTCCTTATGAGGGAATTGCTTGTGCTTTTTTCTCCATTGTGTCCCCAGTGATTAGGAAGTGCTTGGCATATTTTAAATGCCTAGTACATAGTTGACTAGTGAATAGATGTAAATTTTGTTTAAATCTTCTAAAAATTATCTTCTAAAAATTCTGATTGAAGTTGGCTTGGTGCTGTTCACAGTCCAGGAACATCAGGAGACTCACATGCTTGCCAGGAGGGCTGTTGAGTAAGGGAGAGAAAATAAAGTCCATCCCAGAGTTGGGGTCAGGAGTCCTGAAAATGTGTTTGTGTGCGCAAAGATAAAAACGCAAAGGATCCAGTTCAAAATGTTAGTGTTTTAGAGAGTTAAAGAGAATGGAACTGAAGAGGAGAAGGGGATGAGACCTTTATGTATCTGTTTTGTTATAATGAATACTCTTGAAATTTATACATCTAATGAGTATAAATTTTATTTGTACAACTCTCACACTTTTAAGAAGTATTTGATATGGTTGAAAACAGGCTTTAAAAAAAAAAAAAACCCTCCCATTCACAGGCACAAATAATAGAAACATTACAAAAGAATAAAAGGCCACGATTATGTAAAAATGAGACAGGAGAGAAGGGAAGGGAAAACATTAGAGGACATAAATTCATCAGAGAATCTAACTCTCTCAATTTAGCACAAAATGCAACTTTCAAATTCTTGGCATGCTTTGCAGAAAAGAGTAATTTGATGAAGTTGCCAGTAAGAGTGAAGTGTAAACCTAAAAGCTATTTGGCAGGAAGAATTATATTTTAGCAAGATACTGTAAAGCTTATATGGGATAACTATACAAGTTATTTCATATATGAGGAACTCTCTGAAAACTATTAGGTTAACATTTCAACATTTCATTCAGTAACAATAGTGTTCATAAAGTACCACCTCAAAATAGTTTAAGGTATTCCTGGCCAAACAATATTCATTTTGCTTTGTTATTGTTTTATTTTTTCCCTTCCACCTGCCTGTCTCAAACCTGGGTCCTCTGGCTTTACATGACCTGCACCTCAGCCACTGAGCCACAAGGGTGCATTTGTTTTGCTTTTAAAGATGATACTGTGAGAGTTTTATCTTCTACAGCTTTACACATTGATTTTTGCTCATTTTAGTTTCAGCCTGTGGGGACTGTGTGCCGAGAAGCAGTAAATGATTGTGATATTCGTGAAACATGCTCAGGAAATTCAAGCCAGGTAACTTACAGAATAATTACTCTAAACCGGATAGGGAAAGTTAGTACAAGCCATAGGTAATTATATACATGGGAAGGATGCTCATCTCTCTTTTTCACATCAACTCTCTTTCTCTTTTTATTTCTTTTTCAGGAATTTAAGTTTCAGTAATTGAGGACTCAGCAGAGGTTCTGCATAATTTTCTGTTAATGCTGAGCTAACCTAAGACTGCTTGCATGCCTTCACTATTTGGTTTTGTTTTAAATGTGGAGTAAAAAGCATTTACTTTATGTCTAATGAGTGAAGGAGGAAACAAAAACACTCTCTTCAGATGAATGAAACAAAAGTCAGCCAGGACAGAGAGACCCACAGAGCACTGGGCTCTGAGAAGGGGCATGTTTGTCTGTTTAACTGTTGTTTTATCTGAGACAACTTGTGTCATCATAACCATAATAGCTGCTTTTGAATTTAATATCATTTAGTTCTAAATAGAGAAAAAAAGTTGATGAACTTCGGAGAGGGCTCACACAGTTACGTGGTTGGTATGCAGACAGGCCTCCCTTGCTGAGCATTGAGGTGCAGGAGCTTAACGATGGACCAGGCCACCTGAAACCATGTGAAGTTATCTTAACAGTTAATGGCAAATGCAAATTGTCCTTTGATCTTTAAAAAGATCAGGCTATTGAAACTCTCTTACTGTTAGTTTTAAATGAACAGGGAATTAAAAAATAAACTAATATTTAGCTAACCAAATTAAAAGAAACATTGACAAATATTTTGCATCTCTTTAAAAACTTTATTGGTTTGAACTATACATGCCTTTTGTAAAAATTGTGATACATAGTGAGCCCTTTTTTACGTCTTGTTCAGTTGTCATGTTCCTTTTGAAGTTTGAATCAGCTTTCACCATTTTATCCTTTGTGCTTTCAAGGTCATGGAAAATCTCCAAGAGATATGAAGATGTGAAAATGAAATTTTTTTTTGCCCAACAGTATCAACATTCCCATAGTCAGCAATATTTTCTGTAGCTTCATTTACATTCGATTCAAATTTCACTTCCAGTGGCTTTACTTTTCATTTTTTTGCTGCACTTTCACCTTACTTGGCCAATTCCTTTTTTTGATTATCTGGTTTTGTAAAATGTCACATGCTAACACCCAGAGACAGAGAAGCAGCACAACTGCACACTGTGTTTTCTGTACATGAACTAGATGAACAGATGGGAAATGCCCAGTCACCAACAGACTTTGAATGAAGTGACAAGTTGATCATGATGGACATGTTATTTACCTAATGATCCATTAACTAAGAGTTAGTAGAAAAGTTTGTGCTTTATACACTAATTTTCAACTAATACACTGTGGTAACTAGAATCAGAACTGTGTCATTGGGGCACTGGTGTTTAGTTAACAAAGTCATGGTGACTGAAATTAATGCATATTTGAGCCATGGAAATAGAGGACTGAGCATATTTTTTATCTGGGAAGAGGGATTCAATAGTGGCATACCTACATTAACTTTTAAAAATACTTTGCTTTAAAGGTAGTTATCCCTTAAATAAGATTAGAGAACTTTCTTGTATAAGTCTTTTCCTATCTTACTAATTATCATTATTTTTCTAAGTTAATGATGTTGTGGATACAATCAGCTTCTGAAGTAAAACATATTAGGGCAACTTATTTAGAAGGTAATTATGCAATAATCAGGAATTTTAAGAGAAACCTAAATGTAAAAATGATACGCATAAATTTTAGATAATTATAAGTGAGTATACAGTGAATACATTTAACACATTGGTTATATGGTTTGTTAGTTCAGAGTAATGCATTGCTTCTCTTAAAAGGTGATACCTACAAAAGAGTTTATTATAACATTAGGAAATGCCTCTCATGAAAGTAAAGGGAAGAAATAGATTATAAAATATGATCTATAACTTGATTATTCTTGTTTAAAAATACTAGATTTTGTAGAAAAAGGTAGAGAAAAAAATGTACTCAAATAAAAAATGAGTTATCTTTGGGTGACAGGGATAGGAGAGATATTTAGCTTTCATATTTTAAACTTTGTTTACATTTCCAACCCTTCCACAAATGAATATATAATTACTATAATGATAGAAAAAATGTAGTTTAAAATTTACTATTTGTTTATATCTGCACAAGAATGCTTTACAATTCTCTGCAATTGCTGTCAGGAAAAAAACTGGGCTAATAAAGCATGTTTTTTTTTCCTAACAGTTCAGAGTAGTCTCCTGCTTTAGAGTCAAGTGTGAGGGCCGGGTTACTTCTCAGAGGAAATAAGAGGAAAATATAGTTAGTGCTCTACCTATGTTGGCACCCTCTTTCTTTTTGTTTTGTGCTCTTATATCTTGTGCTCTGAGGAAAGTGTATCTGTATAAAGATGCTCTTACCTAAATGTTAGTGTTAGCTGAGTCATTGCTATTCGTTCTTTTTAATTGCTACTATGGAATCAATTTTTGCATTTGGTAGATCCACATTTTCATGGGGAAGTGCACCAGTTATGTTTCTCCTTTTGATTTCTCCTCATCTATTTTGTTCTTGCTTTCAGATGTTTTTCAGGTGCTAACCCTATTACCAGACTTTATTTTTGAAATGAAAACGATATGGGTATCAACCCAGTCTGATCTTTTCCTGTGCTTTTGGTTCATAGTTCTATTTTTTTTCTTAGTGTGCCCCAAATATTCATAAAATGGATGGATACTCATGCGATGGTGTTCAGGTAAGTTACTTCATCTTTCTTTTTCATGTGTATCAGCATGAAAGAAATGCTGAAATTGTAACCAAAAGAGGAAGATCAATTTAAATGTTTCATAATTAATGCTGATTATAAAAGACTTTTTCAAACACCTCACATTTTCCTCACATTTACTTAAATTATCTGACCTAAGCAGATATTGTAACACTAATGAGTATACTTTTTCACTTTAGGGAATTTGCTTTGGAGGAAGATGTAAAACCCGGGATAGACAATGCAAATACATCTGGGGTCAAAGTAAGTAAACAGTATAATTTAATCATTTTCAAAATATGATAGCAGACCAGCTTCTCAAAGAGATGAGCTGTAAATACATTTTTGTCCACTTTGTGACTGGGGAATTCTCAAAGTTACTGCAAGGCTTAGCAAAGGCACTTTGGTGGAAATTCAAGAAAGGCACCTCCTCTGGGAAGACACAGCCTCATACACCGGGGCTCATTGGCAGTGACTTTGGACAACACAGAAGTGCCGTTGCTTCCAGGAAGCTGAAGTTCACCACAGAGCACGCAACTTAGAGAGCAGAGCAAACCTGGGTTTCATAACCACGTAGTTTCCTCAACTCAGTGTCCTTTAGCAAAACCTGTACAACACTGTGGGTTTGGCAAGTACCCTGGACAGGGTACACTGGGCTTAGAACTGTATCATTTTAGAAGGAATTGTTTTTTTTTTTTTTATTCCTCAAGTGTCTTTCTTAAACTCTAGCTCACTTTCCTAGTTCTAGATAAACTTTTGCTGAGGTACCTCTGCCATGTATCAGAAATTTTAATGGTATTTCCTTCAAAGTTTGTCAGATTTCCAGAGGGGAGTATATAACATTTATATTTAGACCACATTATTTAAATTTATTTTGAAATGCAGAGCAAAATCTTTCCCTGGAAGTGTTACTGGCCCTGTTGGAAACAGTTTTTGTTTTAAATTCTTTGAAAGCAAGCTATAAAGATAATGACAATTTTTAATAGGTAAATTAAATGGTATCTACAATCCTTTTGAGAGGGGACATGTATGCTCTCTTTTGAGCAACTAAAGAAGCATGAAGATGGGAAAATCTTTAGCCATGCAAGTTTTTGTTTCCACCACTTGAGAAATAAAGTAACTGGTAAGAAGTAAAATGTAGGAAAGGAAAATACTAACATAATTAATTTTTTTAAAAATAGGCCAACAGTTGTCTTTTGATTGATTTTTGAAAGTTACTTTGATCTAACTCTTGGATAACCCCATCAGCCAACCCTGGCTTAAGCAAAAATGAAATCCTGACAAAGATGCTGTCATACTTAAAATGTGATTTGACTCTCAGAGGTATAGCATGAATTCAAGCTTGTTAGAAGCAGAGGAAAATTAACTTTTCTTGAGAGGTGTTAAGAATTAGTAGGAAAGGTAGAGATTGTTCCACTTTTTCTTGCATCTTTTGTTATAATACGTGATTTCTTCATTTCAATAAAATTGTCCTTATGATTAATGAAAGTTGCTGAGTTGGATAGTCATGTTTTATTTTTGACACTGGAATCAAAGCATGGAGGATTTAGTCATTTGGATAGCATCTTCTCTTATTTATTACCAAATTCTGAGGAGTTTTTTTCTAATACCCTATTGCCTGAATCTTATAAAAAATCCAAATGTATTTGTTTTACAAATTTCAAATGAGTGGTCATAAAAAATATACTTGAGTAATGGATGTCTGACACAGGAAAATTCTTATGAACCATAGGTACAGTTTTTGTAATTGATAGCATTGTACTGAAGAAGAGTCCTTAAATGACTATTTTCCCATAGTGCAAACATTTTGAGCAGTGCACAGGTTATATTCCCTCACTGATAGAAAACTCTCTTCTGCTTCAGAGGTGATGGCATCAGAGAAATACTGTTATGAGAAGCTGAATATCGAAGGGACGGAGAAAGGTAACTGTGGGAAAGACAAAGACACGTGGATACAGTGCAACAAACGGTGAGACAGAGAAGTTAGCACAGAATTTAGCCCTCAGTTAATTACAAGCATTATTTTTTGAGTGAGCAGACTTTTCTGTTTTCAGCATTCCCTTTGCAGGAGGCTCCCCAAACTTAACAGACATCCTGACCTCTCTCCTAAGGCCTGGGTCTTTCTTACAGATGCCTTAGGACTTTCTCACGGAAGAGACACCTCCCATCATCTCAAAAACCACAAAATATAAAGCCAATGAGTTTCGTCCTCAGTGCTGTTGAATCAACTGACTCTGGCTGTTCTAAACTGCTGTTTTTGCCAAAATCACACCCCCACGGTCCATTATAGAGTGATTCTTGACTCTGTTCCTGGCCCCCTCGGGCACCTTGTCCAAATGCTCAGTGGTGTCCATTTTCTCTTACTTCCTCATCGTTTGTCTGCAAGTCAGCCTTTCACTTCCATTCTTATTGTATCTCCAACTAACATTTATAGAACTCTTCAGTTATGAAAGCCTCTTAACAATTATCTATGCCGACTGTCGATAGCTGCCATCAAAATAATCTTCTAATGAGTCTTCTCAATTTTTACTTTCTGGTTTTGTCTGTCTATTTGTTACCTTGTTTAGTTTTCTGTAAACTTATTTTTCTCTTTGATTTAGGTAGGAGAGCCTCTTTTAACATTTCTTCTAGAGGGGGGGTCTCACAGCAAAATCTTTCAGCTTTTGTTTGAAATGATGTCAATTCTCTTTTCAAATTTCATTGGTTCCATATAGCTAATTAATAGTAAGAATGTTACATAATGTTTATTAAGGGCATACTGTGTGTTAAGCACATACACAAACTGTGTTCTTTAATACTTAAGACATTTCTCCCTATTTTATAAAGGAAACTGAAGCACAGTTAATTAATTTGACCAAGGTCATGTAGTTAGGATGCAATAAAAGAATAATTAGAATTCAGGCTTCTCTCTTAACCACTTTTCTAAATATCATACTATTCTATTTAACAAGCAAAATGGAACCTTATCTTGGAATTATACCTCCTCCTCAGTTTGCCTCTTTATTTTCTTTTTTCTTCTTCCAAAGAAATTGCCATTCCTAATATGTGTGCTGTATTATCTTATTTCACACTATTCACTCCTTCAGTGGCACCTTTTATACCTACTACATTATCTGTCAAAAGTTTGTCCGTCCTCGAAGCCCTATATGGGCAATATTTTCTATACAATTCTTTCCAGATTTACTCTAGAAATAAATATTCTCCCTCTTCTCTGAACTTTTCTGAATAGTCCTTGTACTATTTTTATGATCCTTGTCCCCAACTCTGTTTGTTTATGTGACTTTTCTTCTCATCCAGAGTATCTATTTCCTTGATGTTAAGATCATGTTTAATTTTCTTTCTTAAGTAAGTAGTAAGGAACTTAGTATGATTCATATGCATAAATGACACAGAAAAATGTTGACTGTATAACTCTCGTGTGTTGAGAAAGCATCTCTATTTATAACAGATAAAAATGATGATATAACTTAAAAATCTATTTTTAAGGAATTTTTTCTATGTTGGTGATCGCTATAGGTCCTAAGTTTTCTCTTTCCTAGCTAATAAAGTCTAATATTTCCATATATAATCTTGCTGATATACTAACAAGGCTTCACTAGGTATTTACTAGAATATGTTTATAATTATCCATATTAATAAATTAAAGATGTTTCAAATAGAGAATGAGGAAGTTAGTATTTAGCACAAGTGAAAGTATTTTATAATTTAAATTACAATTTTCTGTAATAGTGTGAAGAGTTGTAAAGTATATTGAAAAAAAGATCATGAATCTGTGTTGTTGAGAATATATAAAATTTACGCAAAATGTAATCTCATTTAATTCTGGGGCAACAGTTTGAAGAAAGAGCTGTATTCCAAAAGATCACTCATCCAAAGGTCTTTCATTCACTTATCAAATAACAAGAAACTGTTTTACGTATCCAGTGATGTGTTATGGGAAAAAAGATACTGATATAAAAGAATTATCTGATTATCTGATGGAAATTATCTGATGGATAATTTCCTTTAGATAAGTACTTGAACTAATAGACGGTAAAGGTAAATCTGGAAAACATTTGGGATTTGGGTGCACAAATAAGAATTTCACTGAAAACACTTTTTTAAGGCAGGAGGTAAACTAATTTGGGCTTATTTAATTTTGTTTGTAAATAACATAGTTAATGAAAAAAGCAATGCTAAAATGAGATGAGATTATTATTCTAACTGTACATGGTTTGAACTATCTCTTTGGGGAAAGAAGTAAAGTAAATAAGTGGTGATCTTTTAACACAGGGATGTCCTTTGTGGTTACCTTTTGTGTACCAATATTGGTACTATCCCAAGGCTTGGAGAACTTGATGGTGAAGTCACATCTACTTTGGTTGTGCAGCAAGGAAGAACATTAAACTGCAGGTAATTATCTAACCATTCTCTCAGAATATTAGTCATCTTACTTTAGATGAATGCATTTAGAATTATTTCTGTTTCTAGTTAATGTGCATGTTAATAAGCCTATATAGAATCTAGTCCAGAGTTAATTAAGTAAATCCTGACAGAAAAAGGATGACATGATAATAACTAGTTAAATGTGGAATGTTATGTGGTTGCTACAATTATACTTAATCTGTTATAAAATCTTGCTGTGTTTAATTTGTATTTCATTCTTATGTTAAAAAATGAGGAGTTCTGGGTAGAATCAGTGAATAAATATGTGTATCTTCTTTTGTTCCCTTCTGAAATCCCACCAAAATGACACTACATGGGTCTTTTTTAGAATTTGTGTATTCTCAGAGAGGCAGAGAAAGGGAGAAGAGACACTGGAAATACAATTTTTGAGCACGAGAAGCAAAAAAGTCTGGTAAATGGTTATCAAAATTAAAAAAGCTTGAATTTCTAAGTCACTAATAGGAAAAACAGAACTAACCCAATATATACTCTCAGTTCCCAAAAGGGTCAAAAAATGGCAGCATCCTCCTAGAAGAAAGAATGAAGAATATGAGGGTATCAAAGGGACCCCTAAAGAATTCAGAGAAAGGTCAGTTAAAGAAGCATCTAGATTAACAGATTACTTCTTTGACTCAGCTAAACTGGGGATTTTTCACCCTTCTCCATAAGAATTGAACAGAGAATTAAAACAACAACAACAAAGATTTCTAGGACTGAAGCACAGAAGGTAACATAGCTATCAGAGTTGTCTGGAAGTGGTCCAGCTTCATTGATATTCAGTCTGAAAAGCCCTAGAATTTCCAGTCATTGATCAGGTTACCCAACTTTTATACAAACAGATTATCAGAGGTGAAAAGTCTCTAATATGAAAAGAAGCAAAAAGCAGAAGAAATAAAAATCAACCTCCTATCAATATTCATGAATAGTAAGCTACTTCTATCATGAAAAAAGAATAGTGTTATTTTTAAAAACAGAGAACATAGAAGGAAAAAATGCTGTTGGAAATTTAAAATATGATGCAGAAATTAAATTCAGTGGTTGAAAGTAGGACAGAAGAGGCAAAGAAAAGGAATACAGAGAAAATCTCATCACGTTAGAGTAGGAATAATAAATAGGGAAAGCTGCAGGGAAGAAAACATCAATATTTTCTAGAACCAAACCTAAGGACTTCAATTTCCATGTTAACAGGCTAACCAAGTACCAAGTGAAATGAATGAAATTAGGGGTATGTCTAAACATATCATTATGAGACTGCAGAACCTCAGAACAAGGAAATGAATCCAGACATGTCCAGACAGGAGGGCAAAACAGGATCAGCTTTTAGAATTGGGTAAAATGAATCAGTTGTATGGTAAATAATAGAATTATATTTTTCTAGTGATTTTTTTTTAAAAGAAAGTTGCAGGTAACAATGAAGGTGAGTAGGCAGAGAGAGGCAGAAGAAGCACTTTATTCATCTTTATTTAGTTGTTCACACTGGTCGTTCCCCAGGACTGTGGGAAGTATGTGGAGCTGCTCTCAGTGTGGACTCGACTGCTCGAATACATCCTAATAATGAATTTAATAGCATTAATTTATAATGATGCACCCCTGAAACATACATCATGTCATAATGTATTGTTACTTTGATTAAAGAAATTAAAAAGAAAAAAATAACAGGAAATTCAACAATAAGATCCCTGGAAGCCAGAAGACAATGGAGAAAACAAATTCCTAAGTAGAATTCTGTACCTATGTAAAATATTTGTCAAGTATGTGGGTAGAAAATAGACATTTTTTGTTTTCTTTTGAATTAATTTTATTGAAGGAACATTGTATCATAACATGATATATGTTTAAGATATGCATCATTTTATATATATATATATATATATATCTGTAGGTAAACATTAAATTCACCACCACCATTCCAGCTTTTCCTTCAACAATTGACACTGTTAGATATGCAAGTTTTCCCAACATGTACTACTCTATAACTTTTCTTAGGAAATGATTGGAATTGTGCTCCTCCAAAGTGAAAAAATAAATTGAAAAAGAGAAAGGCAGGAAGCTTAGAAAACACATGTCCACCATGATGACAGCACTGTCCAATGAATGGTGGATGTACAACTAGAATGTACAGCTTTTCCCCTGGTCCCAGGTACAGGGGAAACCACATCAGACAGGAGCAGAAGCAACTCCAATAGAAAGTCCAGGAGTGATTTCTACAGGAAGATAAACTGATGTGCAGATGCTTCTTGATGGGAGATTTTGACAGTCAGTAGAGAGGGATAAGTTCTGAATTAGTGATAAATTCTTAGAAAAATAGACTGTAAAATCCAACACACAGATAAGAGACTTAGTTGGTAATCTGAGGGACAGTGAAAAGCTGTACAAAAAAAGAACAGTTTAATTGTGGTATACTATATTACCCTCTTGAAGAACATTTCATATTCAGAATAATGTTCATATTTTTAATTGATTTAATGATTGAGTAAAAAAATTCATGGTGGGAAGATAGGGAAATAGAGATAAACTCTTAAATTCCATAGAGAGAAGTCAATTGATAGTACCTAAAATAAAAAAAATCAAAATACTAAAACAAACTTATTGTTTAAAGAGATTTATATAAAAAAAAAGAATCAGTTAAGAGTAAAAGTGGTTTTCTCCAGGGAGAGATATATGGATGACCTCTTAATGCTTTTAAAAGCTATTTTTTCTATTTGACTCTTTAAACTACATGCAAGGATAATTTTGATAAAAACAAAAACATGAAGATCTTAAACTAGCATAGACATGGTACCATAGGAATAAGTTGATTAGTTGATTATGAATATACAGTTTCTGTCCTATTTACTTTTTATTCTTACATATATATGGGCTTGCTTTATTAAACAGTGAAGTATAATAGTCTTTCCATTCTCAAATATAATTTATAAATAAATCAGTCTTTCTTGGAAAATACAAACCAAAACCAATTCTGATCCTTGTCTGAAACATGTTGGACAGCTTGAAACCCACTTATTTATCAAAACAAATTCTAGTAATAATGCCATTCTCTATTTGCATGTGATAGCCAAGGCAAAATAGTAATGCCATTTCAATTCATGATCTTGTTATGATAATTATGTTTAAATTCTAAAATATATCAATATCTCTAAAAAGAATTAGATCAAAACACTCAATTGCTTTCTCTGTTTAGAGGTTGAAAATGTTATGCTATTTATTTTTATTTGATAATAAATAGAAAATAGAGGAAGGGCTATTGCCCATTTAAAAGTTTTTAAGCATATCCTCAAGAGGAATGTGGAATTAATGGAATCCCATTTTCTTTTTGCTTTCTATTTTTAGTGGTGGGCATGTTAAGCTTGAAGAAGATGTGGATCTTGGGTATGTGGAAGATGGGACACCTTGTGGTCCCCGAATGATGTGCTTAGAACACAGGTGTCTTCCTGTGGCTTCCTTCAACTTTAGTACTTGCGTAAGCAATAAGGAAGGCACTGTTTGTTCAGGAAATGGAGTAAGTATTCAGTACCTCGACATGGGGGACCATTCATTTCTTTTCTATCAGAAATAGATATAACCCAAAACTGCTTATTTTCATAAGTTTGGAAAAAATACTGGTCCATGTTTCCAACTAGTATGTAAATAGTTATTTAGTCATAGTCATTTGATTATTTTTGTTGTGTAATTTGTGAAGGCCTAGGAATAAGAACAAGCATTCTTTCATTCATTCATTCAACCAAATTCTTCCATCTTCCTTTCTTACCATGTTAATGTGATCTTGTATAATATAATGCAATTTTCTGTAAATGATTCGGGATAGAAATTTCAACACACTATAATGGTATTAAAAGGTAGGAGCACTGGTCAGGTATGATACACACACTGCCTGTTGAGAACAGACCATAAATAACTGCTGAAGTGCACTGGTGTGTACCAACTGAGGGTGAGTCTTAAAGAGAAAAACAAGATAATTTAGGAAAATGTTTCTCACAGATGTATAGAAAGCATGACTTTGTTTAGAAGACTTAAATCATTTAATTGATAATGTAGGTTATTAATAAATAAGTTTATAGGCTAAATAAAAGTACTGTTTTAGTGATTATAATTTTTTTTCAGTAAGAAATTCCTATACTAACAAAAGCTTTTTATCTTTTGGTATGGTCTATGAATTTCTTTTTATCTTCCTTCTGGATTTCTCAATTGAACTTGTTATATTTTATCCAGTTAAGATAAAGGATCCCTGTTTGGAATTGTAAGCCTTCAAGCCCGGTCATTCTATGTATCTCTCTGAGAGTCTGGCAGAGAAATAACCTTAGGGAGGTCTTATTAATTTGTTACTCATTGCCAAAGGATAGGAATTCTTTTATTTATTTATTTTTTAATTATTTTTATTATTAATATTTATTATCTCTTTTTTTCACAGTGCTACATTCGGTTTTGAATATTGACATTGCATCTCCACCTATATTTCACACCACATCCTACAGAGTTTCCATGTCCTTTATCACCAGCTTTTGGCCTCTTTCCATCCCTTCCCCTCGGACCCCCAACCGCCACCCCGGCAACCATCATCTGTGTTCTCTGAGTTTTTGCTGGGCTTTAATCCGTTTGTTTTATTTCACTATATTCCACATATGAGTGAAACCACCCTGTATTTCTCTTTTACTTTCTGACTTATTTGACTTCACATGAACTTTTCCATTCCATCCAGATTGTTGGAAAGAGACAAATTCTTATATGTTTGAGGAATCTGCATACTATTTTCCAAGAGGGTCCACAAATTTACATTCCCACCAACAGTGTAGGAGGGTTCCTTTTTTCCACATCTCCTCCAACCCCTGTTATTTCCAGTCTTTTTGGTATAGGTCATTCTCACTGGCATGAGGTGATACCTCATTGCAGTTTTTATTTGTATTTTTCTGATGATGAGTGATGTAGAACATTTATTCAAGTGTTTGTAGGCTATCTCTGTGTCTTCTTTAGATAGATGTCCATTCAGTTCTTTTGCCCATTTTTGGGGTAGGTCATTTGTCCTTTTAGTTTTGAAGTGTGCAAGCTCCATATATATTTTTGAGATTAAGCTCTATGTTATGTATTCTGTGTGAATATCTTCTCCAAGTCTATGGGTTTTTTTGTTTTAGTGGTGTTTTCTTTTACTGTGCAGAAGCTCTTCAGTTTGATGTAGTCCCAATTGTTTAGTTTCACTTTGTTCTCTTGCCATGGCTGTTCCTTCTCTGAAGATCTCTTTGAGGTTGAGGTCGAGTGTTTTTCCCACATTGTCTTCTAAGTGTTTTATGATTTTGGTTCTTATGTCCAGGTCTTTGATCCATCTTGAGTTAACTTTTGTGTATGGCAATAATGAGTAATCGAGTTTCTTTCTTTTTGCAGATGTCTTTCCAGTTTTCCCAACGCCATTTGTTGAATAGACTTTCCTTACTCCACTGTATGTTCTTGACACCTTTGTCATAGATTAAGTTTCTATAGATATGGCTCTATTTCTGGGCTGTCAATATGGTCCCACTGATCAGTGTGTCTGTTTTGTTCCATTACCAAGATGTTTTCATGATGATTACTCTATAGTACAGTTTAAGGTCAGGGAGTGTGATTCTTCCACTGTTACTTTTTTCTTTTAAGATAGCTTTGGTTAATGAAGGCCTTCTGTAATTCCACAAAAGCCAGTATTGTTTACTCCATTTCCTTGAAGAATGTCCATGAGATTTTGATGGAAATTGCATTAAACATATATATTTCTTTTTCTTATGGCACCTGAGAATAGAGATGGCATGTAGTAAGTAGTCTGCTCCTATAAAAACATCTTCTAAAGTCTTCTTTTCTTATTAAGAGGATATTAGGAGAAAATGCTTTTTTGAGGGGACAGGAGGAAAGAGTAATAGATTTCTCGATCAGTTATGCTAATGAATAACCATATCTCATTCATCTAGAAATTCTGAGTCTATAGCATAGAGACAATAGTTGTTTTAATTAACTATTTATTCAATAAAAGAGTAGAATGACATGCATAGTAAATCAGGTAGCAAATAGGATCCAAGTCATGTACAATAATTATGCATAAATATAGAGGTTGTATCCTGTGTATTTTAATGTACAGAAAATCAAGTCTGTGCATGTGACAAAAAATAAAACGAGAATTACAGTGGACATCTTCCATGTTCTATATATTTTATAGTTAAGATTGTGGACTTGCCATTGCTACATATGGCTGTTGAGCACTTGAAATGTGGTCAGTTTGAATTTTGAAGACATAGAAAAAATGTGAAATAGCTTATTGTATTGTTTTATGTTGGTTACATGGTGAAATGATAATAATTTGAATGTAGTAGGTTAAATAAAATATAGTAAATGAAAAAAAGAAAGAGCATGGACAGTCTGAGTTTGAATCCCAGTTCTGCTTCTTACTAACTGGGTGAGATAAGGTAAATTATTCAACCCCTCTGTGACTGAATTTTTTTTTCTTTAAAATGGAAATTATAATGCCTAGTCTGTAGGATTACAGAGGAAAAAAATCAGTGAGTTAATACTGTAAATTTATATTTAAGTGATGCCCGGGACATAGTAAGTGTTTAATCAACTTTTGCTATGATTCTATTTATTCTGATTATTGTACACTGCTAGCACTGTTCTTGTCACTGTATAACTAGTACTGTCATATAATATAGAAACTGATGCTTGAAGGAACCATGTGACTTGATTAATATCCATTAAGAATGAAATGGGGACTCAAACCCAAACCTCTCTACTTTAAACCTAAAACTTCTTTTCCTGTATGCTTTTTAATCTATAGAAATTTATTAATCTGAATTAATTTTAAACCTGTAATTTGTTGATTATATTTTATAGTTACATTTAAGTATGGATTATGTAATCTTCTCATCCAGTAAGACCATTCCTCCTGAAAAACCTGATTTTTTTCCTACTTCTCACTCCATTCAGAGTTGTTCAAATGATAAGATCGAAGTATCAATTCTTTTTCCTGGATGTATAAATGGAGACAGTTTTCTTATGTATTTTTTAAAATTTGGTTCCATTTTATGTGAATTTTTCCTATGCTTCATTTGAGGGAATTCTCAGTGTCCCTGAGCCTGAGGTAGTTAAATCTCTGTAACTGGAATTGAGTGATCCGTGAAGCTGTCTTCTGTAGAGCTTCAGCCTTTCCTCTTCTTTGTTGGATGTCTCTTGATTTTATCTGCTTCCTAAAAGATGAATTACATGTTGTTATAAAGACCCTTTCTTAGGAAGAAAGAATCCTTTGTGTTGGGTAATTGGCAAGTGATTTTACTTCTGCTAGTTTTCTAAGTCTCCCTCTTATAAAATGTAAGCTAATGAAATTTCAAAACAATAGTTTCATTTAATTTTTTTAGATATATAGATTAATTCTCTTACAATTCATTATTCCCTTTGGGTCAGTCATTGATCTGTGGAAAACATTTTTTAGGGTACTCAAGATAAAATGATATATGTTAGGAAGAAAGTACCAATAATATTTTTATTACTATCAGATGCTAGGTATCTAATAATTTTAAGTTAATGTTTATTTTTCATGTCTTTCTACCAGAGGGTTGATGTTTACTTTAGTGACATTTTGAATTTCAGGTTTGTAGTAATGAGCTGAAGTGTGTGTGTAAAAGACACTGGACAGGTGCAGACTGCAGCACTTACTTCCCTCTCAATGATGATGCAAAAGCTGGAATAACTCTGTCTGGCAATGGTAGGTACTTAATTCGGTGCAGTCACATAGTCTTTTACACGAGGAAAAAGAAAACTGCCCTCTAGATAGTTTCATTTGTAACTCAAATATAAATTTAATCCCCATAACAATGAATATACAGTTGTAGCCTGTATTATGAAACTGATGATCCCATGAAATTGTAATGATCTGTAATATTGAATAGATCACTCTGCCGACTGAGCCTTAACTTGTTCTACATCACATTGATTTTTTTCAAATATTGTACTTGTTTGGCCTGGCAACAAACCCTACCTAGCATTTCTTTTAAATGAAGAAAGCAGTCTTAATCTTAACTGTCTGAATTTAAAGGGAGAATTTAGAATTTGGGAGCTGAATAAGAACAAAAAGCATTTGAAGAATTGGTTTCTAAATATTTTGTTGACTCTAATATTCTTTATTATTTATTACAATCTCATTTTTATTCAACCCCAGTTTTGTAGCATGAACTGTAAAGTAATTCCAGAAATTAACCTTGGCCAAGGTGCCTGGAGGGAGATTAAAGACATGAATAAGAAACAACAGGCACAGATCTAAAAAGCTAGTGTAGCCCCAATCGAGAAGTAGAAATTAAATGCAGATAGCACCTCCAGAGCCTAGAGGTGAATGTCCCCTTCTAAATGATTTTGTTATTTCATTATTCAGTATTCTTTGGCATTAAATAACGTAGAAATCTGGAGGGAAAAAAAAAAAAGTATGTTCATTCTATTCATCCAACATCCAAATGAGTTAAAAATGTGAATTTAATAAAGCAAATCACAAAATGATATTTTGGCATCCCCTTCTTGACTATAGTAGTGTGGAGCTTATTCCAGCACTTAATTTGGAAATGAGACTATTCAGGTCCATAGATTTAAGTGACTTGTCAAAAGTCAGTTGGAAAGGATTAAGACCAGTATATAAGTTTATTGATCCCTGTTAAGTCCCCGGAAGAAAGGGAAGAAGGGAAGACAGTGTACTAGTTGTGAAGAGTAGGAAAATACCATTGCCCCAGGAGAATCGAATCCTCTGGCATTTCACAGAGGACCTGGTCAGAGTGGAATCTGCCAGTCTCCTCAAATACTGGCCCTGCAGTCCTACATGACTACTGAGGTCTCCCAGATAGAGAGGCTATCACTTCTGCATAGGGGAGCTGGAATCTTCTCAAGTCGCCCATGGTTACTGATCTTTGATATCTAGAAGGTGCTTCAAGAGAGCAGCTGACATGTGAGATTTACGCTGCTCTGGGTGAAAGCCCTGCTTTATCCAAATAGTAGAAATCAGTATCAGCAAAACAGTTGCCCTGGTATCAGAGCCAGACCTTTGGTCTGCATCTTTGCCTGCTAAGAATGGATGCTGACACAACAATGCCATTGCGGTCTGAGCTTCACTCGCCCTGCCTCTGCGCCAGTTAGGGGCTACTTGGACCTAAAGCCGCACCAGCGCCGGTCTCCAGCACAAGACCCTTTTTGGTGGTTTTCCTTCTCTAGGAAGCCACAGCTGTCATTGCCAACACTGGAATTACAGGCCCTCCACCAGTTGAGGACTGATTATATTAATCTATAGAGTTGTTTTCTTTATTAATTAATATAATAGTAATATATTTCTATAATAAGAAGCCATATTAAGACATAAGTCTCACCTATACACATACCTGAGAGTAGTAGGGACCCTTGCATTATTTTTCAAGATGGCATTATATGAATAATAACATTTCTAGAATTTATGAGGAAGAGATCAAAATCAAAAGGAGCAAAATTTCTGAAAGTTCTTTCCCGTAGAGTGCTATGCAAATAGAATAGTATCATTCTTCCCCCATTTTTCCTTATTTTTATTCTTTCTTTCACTTCAATGACATCATTATACTTTCCAGAAATATATATGGAAAATCCAGCTGTGCAAAATGTACTTGAACAAGAATTTTAAAAAGATAATAATTATTTAAAAAAACATTTGGCTCAGATTGCTGTTATATTTAATTTTTCTTCCCTTTAAAAATTGGCCAATTTTAAAAATAAATGGTGTTGCTAGTGTGATGATTACAAATAAGGAGACTAATGTTCCTGAAAGAATTTTATATCAAAATTTCAATTAGATATACTAATCTTCATTGTGTCTTGTTTCCTCCCAGGTGTTGCTGGTACCAATATTATAATAGGCATCATTGCTGGCACCATTTTAGTGCTGGCCCTCATATTAGGAATAACCGCATGGGGTTATAAGTAAGTGAAGTATCTCAATATTGTTATTATCAAAATATACTTTAAAACAGTTTGTTTAAGTGAAACATCTAGAAAATTTTATATCATTGGATAAATATGCTTGCAGTAAAACTCAGTCTGGTTTAGCATTCAGTCAGTGATTATTCTTGGCATGACTACAAGTAATAATTTATTATTATTTTTATTCTGAGATAACTTCTGTTCTAAAAGTACTGAATATTGTTTTAAAATCATTTAGTGAAATAAAATTAGTTTAAAGCAGTTCCCATATGAAGTCTGTTTGTTTTGCTCTTTAGTAACACTGGTTCTCCTGACTTAAGTTCATCTCCAGAAGTCTAGGCGAAACAGTTAGATGGCATAGTGCTTTAATAACAGCCATAATAACAGTGTCCACAAGAACAAGAGCAGTAGATTGTTAGTGAGTCCTTTCTGTGTCCATGCAGTGTGCTAAGTTAGGGTAAAACTTCTTGATCTTCACAGCTGCTATGAAGGAGGTACTATTATTTGTTAAATATGTGAGTGTTTTATGTGGAATGTTCAGTGATAATTTATAAAATTCAAACTTCAATTTTTAGTTACAACTTTTGAAAGCCCAATTCTCTATTAAGCTTCAAAGTTCAACTTAGACATTTTTGCTTGTATTTATAAATTTTAAATTATAAATTATATAACTTTTGGTTCCCTTAAGCTAAATTATTTGCTGTTATTTGATAAGCACTTCAGTCTTACAAGAGGAAACATTATTTTAATATTCAAATAATTTAAGTTTAATACACTACAAGTTAAATATGGTAAACCTTAAGTTCACCTGAATATTTTGACTTAAAAATCATCCTTCTGATGATCTCTGATAAAGATGTTTCAGGTCTCTAGGCTTAAGATTTTTCTTCATTGGGAAGGCCTACAACTTTTCCTATGCATTCTGAGCATTACCCTATCTTACAGTATTTTCCCTCATCAACCAAACTTAATTCACTAAAACATATGGGAACTAGAATATTTTATTAGAATATTTACTAGAATATTTACTAGACTTCAAATATTGTAATAGACTACACATTATGTAATTGTTTGCTATTATTATTATTACCTGACATGGTCTTAAGCAATTGACTCAAAAGGAACAATTTATGAAGGTTGTATATAATGGTTGCTTGTGAAGTCAACCCTGAAAGAGTTTCTTTGACTAAAAAGAGAAGTTAGTTTACTGCCAAGATAAGCTTTATATGCTACAAGGATTGAGATACATAAAGATGTTAGTGGAAGTCTATATGAAATGCAGACAAATAGTAAAGTTTAACATAGCATAGTTAACATGGCATACATAGCCTATGAACAAGAGCACAGCAGAGTAGTAATGCTTTGTCTTAATTGTTTAAATGAGTATCTAGCTTTGTACTAGTTCATAGCAGATGCTCAATAATTTTTTGCTGTGAAACCTGTTAGATAAATTGCATACTTACTTTTGTTTAGGCTGATTTCAGTATAACAGTCATAAAATCACATGTCCGAAAGGAAGATTTTTCTGTATATTTATTGTTTGATCTCTCGTCACACCTCATTTGATTTAACCTCATCTTGGATTCACACTTATTTCTTTGACTTAGTGCAATACTTCTGTAGTAATTGACATCACAAGCATTACTGTTATGAAGTGGCTCAGTGGTTTCACTTGTGAAACAGACAGAAAAATTTAGCTCTGTAGTGTGTGATTTTCTGCCACCTACTGATGCAAGTTGATATTTCATTTATACAATCTTGGAAAAACTTACCTTTCAGAAAATATGGAACCTAGGACATCTATTCCTATTGCTTACGAAGTTACCTGTGTCAATTTGTTTTAATGATGAGAATTAAAAGTACTTTATTTTCTGTATATCATTTATGAAACTCTTTTGAGGCTTCATGGTTTTTCATTTCTGAATATATGTATTTTTCAGATTCATTAAAGAAAAAGACAAATCGTCTTCATACTGCAGTATCTTCTTCATAAATAATTTGAACTTAAATGATGAAATTTTTAATGTTACTAAAATTATTCAGAATGTATTTAAAAATAGTATGAGCACATTGAAATTTTAATACAGGGATTAAATTTATGAATATGATGCTTATTATAGTCTATTTAAAATTCAAAAATGGATTCAGAACCTGAGAACTCATTTTCTCATCAATCCTTCCAATTAGACTTTGTAACCCTTCTCCAAGTCTTGGAGTGGAGGTATAGCAGGAATAAAAAATGAAGAATACTCACTTGGAACTGATGGACTGCTCAAGTAATCATACTGAAGAATAAAAGTAGTACATGTTGAATAGAAAGATTCTGGGCTTATTTTTTGCCCCTAACTCATGGTTTCAGGAATGAAAAGCCATTAGCAACAAATTGGCACTTTGCCCTCATAGGCTTATTGTTAAACATGGGGTGCATGGGAATCAATTTGCAGGTGAAGGGGCTACAAAATAATGTTCATATAGCATTACTTGTCTTAAAGGAAGGAGACAAGGTTTACTGGTTTCACCTTTCTAACGTGTCTTCAAATATTAATACTTAATTACATCAGGACAGAAAGTTAAAAATCAACTGTTTTGAGATAAAAGTTAAAAGTGGCACATCACTACCACATCCATACATTTTTATTTAGGATCCATTTATTTTGAAAATTACGTAAGTTTTTTCAGTCTATGGCTAAACAAAAAGCATAGACTAAACTTCGAACTGAGTAATTCCAATGTGCGATTTCCCTGATTAAGTAGTAATAGCATGGGAAATCCTTAACACCTTAACAGCCGTGAATAACTCACCCTAATTATAATATACATGAAATAAAATGTTCTAGTGTCTGTTTATGTTCTATTTAGAATTCTTAGGAAGAGCTTTAGTTTGAGGAAGATATTCTAAAGAGAATGAATTAAGACTTTTATTTCTATGAAAACAGTTAATTTATATTAGTAACTTGACTAATTTTATGAAATTAGCATATCTGTCTAAAAGCCTGCATTTGAGACCTATCTCATTTAGCTTTAGAGCATTACTAAATGTTTAATATAATGTGATTGACATTGAGAAAATTTACTCTTTAATAATTAAAGATTATATATGCTTTTAAACAGTTATTTTAAAATACTGTCACTAACCCTTTGGGGTCACTTCTAATGATGAAGAGGAATGTGTGTTTACGTGTGTGTGTGTGTGTGTGTGAGTGTGTGTGTACATGTGTGTGACTGTATTTGTAGTTCACAATTTAATTCTTCTGTTCAGAATCCTCTAGTGAAGATTTTTCAATGAATGCTAGAGCCTTTATGTATAGTGAACCCTCTTAATGTACTTCTCTAGATAACTAATTCTCTTTTTTTTCCCCCTTCTCTTCCTTGTCGTGCAAAGAAACTATCGAGAACAGAGGTATGTGAGAGAATAATCTGAACATATACCTGAAAGGTTTAAATCTTATTTATGCCTTTGGAGTTCATTTAGTTATAAGTCAATTTCACCTTGTTTTTATGCTGTAGTGATCATTAACTAATCTTGATTTTCATGGCTTGGAAATAATTTTTGTAAAGGTGCTGTGCAATGCATTAATTTAAAACAGATCTGTTATGATTTAATTTTCATGATTTTTTCATTCAACAATAATTCAATGAGTAGATATTCTTATTTGTGTGATTTTCACAGCAATATGTGGAAATTGATTTTTTCCCAACTGAAAGAAACTTCATGTATGTTAAGGTGTCACCTTGTTTACATTAGTTTATTGATTTTTCTTCATGTTCATAACATTTTTATTGCCTAATACTTTCTGAGGTAATTTACTTTTTATTTGTTGCTGTTGTAATAACTTCCATTTGCAAGTGATGCATTTTATTTGGGTAACGTCCCATTTAGGAGAATATTGTAGCACTTGATGAGCCAATTTAAAAGCTTATCTTTGTATATGAAAGTATTTTCTGAACTAATTGGGTAATTGCACAGGTAAAGAAAGAATTTGCGTAACTTGAATCTCTGATTGTCTCATGTATATTTATTGAATAAAAAAAAAGCCCATAGAAAAATTCAGGCTCCCTGATCATCATAACCTTAAAATCTATGTGTAGCCAACATCATAAAAAGACATATAAATCATATCATATGTTTCTGAGAAATCTGTCTAATTCTTAAGACAAACTATCCCCTATTGGAGTATATCCTTCACTTTTTACATTTAAAAAATTAGTTATGTTATTAGCTATTTATACAATTTAAAATATCTTGGCAATTGATAACCTAGACTGTACCTTATATATCATATAGTAGGAGTTTCTATTCAGTGTATCTATGTAGGTTCCTGCTTAATTAGCTTTCCTCACTGTTTTATTAAATGTCTCTGACAGATTAGGAATAAGATATAATATATGTGGTGATACTTTTTAGGTCTCAACCACAGCTTTTATTTTTCATGAAATAAATGTTAAACTTTTCTCCTCTGTTTCTTTCCATGTTGTAATTTTTTAAAGTCCATATAAGGCTTTAACTGTTAAGTATCAATAAATAAATAAATGGTGTCCACAGGGAGCCAACTCAATCCTGGTCATTTAGCTTAGATATTAGAAAACAATGACCTTTGCCCTGGAGTAACTCATTCATCATTGAAGGAAAAAGTAAGATGGAAACAAGATTAACTAAAATTTAAAAACAAGTAGATTTCTTTGTGACATATTTAAACTCTTGCGACCTAAAACACTAGAGAAGAGCTGGAGCCATTTAAACTTCTGTTGTATAGAAGTAGATCAATCGTATCAGAAATCTAAGAAATCTAAGCCTTTCTTCAGTGAAAATAGAATTACGCTAATAAGATAAAAATTAGTGATTCAGCTCCATTTCCAAAGGAGCTAAGATTATAAAGTAATTTAATATTACAGATGATATGAAAAATAAAAGAAAATGTTGCAAATGTTTGACATATGTCAAGAGTTATTTAAGACTTGTTCTCACCATGGATACTAGCTAGAATAGAGAATTGCCCACATTACAAAAAAATGATTAATATGTAAAACCGTGCACCAGTTTCTTATTCTACCTCATTATATGCATAGGCACAGTTAAAATTTTCACATTAAGAATCTCCTTTAGATACTTGCTGTAATTTCATGCCTCCTGGCATGAGTCATAATTTCATCAGTCAAATTTCTTTTGGAATCTAGTTCATGTTTTCAGAATTGTCATATGTTCAGCAAATAGTTATTTTTTACATTTTGATGCATTTCAATACACCTTTACTTGTTTTCACCTTTGTCCATAGCTTATGAATCTTAGGTTTGTGTAATAATTCTCAAAATGGAGAAGTGGAAAAGTATGGGTTTTTGATTATAAAATCATGAATGTAAAAATACTTTGTGAAGAATTGTCTTTTTAAAGGGGTGTATTTTAGTGACTACAGAGAAAATGGTAGGACCAACAGCCCAAAGCATGCATTGAGGCATTTGTAATCATGTAAAAATATCTGCAAGTATTCAGATAAAAATGTGCTGAGTTCCAAAGGGTTTTAGGAAGTAGAAATAAAATTTTGAGTTGTCCTTGCTTTTAAATTAGGTTTTTCTTTGAGGTTACATGTTGGGAGGACCAACTGACATGGAATCAAAAATCCATTTACTAGTATACGGCCTTAGGGAGTCATTTAATCTTTTTTCAACTTGAAATTAGATAAAATTCTTTGTAATCTGTAAAGCATTATAGCAAGAGAAGTTAATATGTGACCTCTGAAGACTGTGTTTTTCTGAACTTCAAGTGAAAAAAATTTGTGTGTTTGCTCTCATACAATGAGGCAACATTCATGGCGACAGGAGCGAGGCCACATATAGTGGTTGAGCTAGTGGAAATGTTGGAAAACCTGAGGCTTTGCATTTGGCATTAAATGCAAGATCATATTTAATATGTAGCCAAGTTGTTAGATTCTTAGTAAATACATGATGCCTCATTGTTAATAGATAATTTGGTATAACTTTGAAATTATTGGAGAGTTCAGGCACATCATTCTATGAATAAACCTGATAATCCAGTAAATATCCCGTCAAAGAATATTTCTGTTATAGCAGAAGAATGTGTGATAGGTTTTAAGTTCAAGTCTGACCAAAAAATGAGAAGCAAACTCAATTATAAATTTTTGTGTTCATTAAAAAAAAAAAAATAGAAGCTTCAATTTGGAGCTCAATGGAAGTAGAACCCCATTACAGAATCACATCTGGTTGAATCTTCCAGTATCTTCTTGTGAAGGGTAGAACCATGAAATCCAGGTGCTGTGGAGACTTTATATATATCATGTACTGAAAAAGAGGGCTATTTATGCTCTCCTTTAAAATCTTCAAGAGAGAAGATCTCCACAGTTTTTTTCAGTTGATTCGGGTGCTTATACTATGGCACAGTTACTTTAGAACTTAGGAGTTGTATATTTTGTAATGAGTGATAAACTTGAGGTTTCTTTTCAGGCAGGTTTACAAATAGCAATAGAATAATAAAACACTGAACTTGGATTTATAAAACACCCATATTTAGCTGAAATAGTCTCTTTCTTCATCTGAAATCAATATACATCATGAATAATGTTAAATAGAATAATTAGATTACTGGACCTTACCTTAAGCAGAAATCCTCTGCCCCTTTTCTCTCTTCCCTGTTTTAACCACTTTATTTTTGCTTGTGAACCTCCCTTCTTTTTTCTCAAACCCTTGTTTTTATGTTTTTATTATTTCAGTGATAGTCATACATCTCTCAGTGTGACTTGATACATATTATACAATATTTCTTTAAATATTCATAAGAGAAGACAGTCCAGACACTAATACGGTATTGGATAAATGCCTCCTCCTTCGGCATTAAGGCTAAGGTTTGATTACATTTTTTTTCATTGGAATCTCATTTTGAGTATGTGTAAAAATTATTACATTAAATGTTATGACTCAATAAATCCTTTTAAGAAAGATAAGAGTTCTCTCATAACAATACCACCAATCATTTGCCTAAATTTTTTGGGTGATAAGCCAAGAAACAATTTTAATTAATGTTTAAACTTAGAATACTAACACAATAGCCAAATAATTTATAATTATGAATATGTTTTCTGAAGTAGAATAAAAGCTAACAAATCATAAGCATAGGTATTATAGACCTGGATAGAAATAATTATAGTTTATATGTGTCAGCAACTCCAGAGTCATTGTTGTAGAGGTTGGTCTGGTCTTAGAGAACAGGAAATATCTTCAGAAGATATCATTTAATGGTATGTGTTAACTCAATACAAAATATAGTATTAATGTGTGTGTATATTCCAAAAATAGTTGCATGTAATGTAGGAGATGAAAGGTAATTTCCTTGTTATAAAACTTAACACTGATCACACCACCTAGTGTGGTCATCATGTCTAAATTCTAAAATTTTACAAAAGCAGAAAAATTTAGGAAGAAATCCATAAATACTAGAAGAATAAATTTAATTAAAATGTAAGGTCATTTAGTTCATCATTTATCATCTTTTATAATGAACAAGTTATTTTATCGATCATAGAAAACTGATATTCTCTATGTTCACTAGTGAGTAAATTAAAAAAAAATTTGTTAAAATATGTAACAGATACTGAAAAAAAGTATAAATTTCTGGATAGTGAATGATGTTAACTCTTGTTTTTAAGAGCTCTTGAACAAAATTAATCATCTGTGACTTACCATTTTCATGCATTTACTTTGGGAGAAAGTCAAGTGTACTCCTTGTGGATTTTAAGGGAATACGTAGTACTTTCTATATTTTGGAGATTTTACAATAGAGAAAAATAAGAACCTAATGTGTGTGGACTGATAAAAATAAACCTGTGCTCCAGTTATTCACTGAACTTAAACTCCCTTCTAACCCTTTGACTGAAGCCCACAATCTATGATACATCTAGCATGTCAGATATTTGTGCACTGTGTAAAAGATGCCCATGGACTGCAGAGAAATTTCATTGAAGGAGGAGTAAACATTCTCAGTTAATAAATAAAATACTAGGTCCCATCCATTATGAAAGGCCATTCCCTTAAGACTATAGTATCAGCTAAGCGAGCCTTTGGTTAATATCTGCATGCCAAAATCACATACGGAGAAGGTGGTTTGAGAAACCGAATGATGGGAAAGGTTAAATGTAGTCAGAACTTGTCTCTATATAATTTGAATTTAGTGAGGCACACCTCATTAGCTTATAAAGATTATCATTAAAGCTATAAAGCTAATGTTGCACATTCTCTAGTATTCTTTTATAAAATTAGTATCATATAGAAGAGAAGTTTCCTCTCTAATGCAACATACAGAAGTCTGATTTTCTTTGTTTTCAATTATTTTTTAAGGGAAGGTGCAGGTGGGAGTGAAGGCAAAGGGGCAGGCAGGCATCTAGGCTGCTCTCCCTGGCCCAGGATACAAACCCGAGTCCTTGGGTCGTATGTGGCCTGCTCTTAGGCTGGAGGTAGTTGCCCAAATCACTCCACCAGGTCACGCCCGATTTTCTTTCTTTCTCTCTCTCTGTTTTTTTTAAACTCCCCTGGTCCTGAGTTTCAAACTTGGGTTCATGGACTTTCATGCTCTGCACTGTGACTATCTGAACTGCAAGGGTGCACCCTGTGATTTTAGTGACAGCATTTGTTTTTCAAGCATTGATGAAATATTTTACAAAACAGGAGATAAGACGGAAAATGTGATTCCAAAGATTAAAAATATCTTGTATCAGAAGACTTATCATTTTCCTGTATTCTTAACACTGTAAATATGTGGAATTGTATTATTTTTCCTTAAAAATAATATTTCATAATACACTTAAGTAATACACTTAGGAAAAAGAAAGATAATAATTTTAGACAAGTCACTAAAAGAGTTAGAATATTTTGAAGGAATATATATCAAACAATTATAGGTAAAATTAGTTTTATAAATCTAATGAGAAATTCTTTAAAGAGGAATAGATTGAATAACACATATTAATATAAGTGCTTTTTATTAGCTGAAAATCCTTTTTAGATTTGTAATAGTGTGGTAATATACAGGATTGGAATACTATCAGAGAGCATATTCAGAAGAACAAATGGCTAAGTATTTTAAATAGTTAATATAAAAATTAGTATAAGTAAGCAAACATCTGAATGTGGCACTTTTTGGATAGAATAAAGCATCAGCAAAGTAACAGATGAGCATGATCACTAAGGAAGATTCAAATAGAAAAAGGAGTGCGCAGATTTGTGCCTCTGTTGGAGACCTATTTAGATACAGATCTTTTAAAAATTCTCCGTCCAACATTAGTTTGTGGCTCTAACAACAGAGCCGAATGGAAATGAATCAGGTTTTGGATGCAGTAGCTGTTTGGAGGCCAAAGGTTGGCAAATGATCAGATTTGCTACAGAGGGAGGAAGTTTGATTAGGCGGTCCTATCTAAAATTTTGTACCCTCTTCCTTTAGGAGAGTGATAAAAATAAAATATCTTATTCAGATTGAGAGTGAGTAGCTTTAGTAACAGCACAGATGAGATAGATTTGCCCTGGCTGCATTATTACAGTGGAGGAAGAGAATCCAGGTCACCTACCAACTAAATATTCTTCCATGGTCTCAGCAAGAATTCAGTTTTTTCAATCCTTTCTTCCTCTTGCTAAATTATCTTTCTTTATATCATATTGGGCAGTTATAGAATTAGGTTTTTGGTTCACCTTTGAATTTTGCAGTTTTTCTACTTCTGTGAAATGAATAATGGAAGTCCAAATTGAAAAGAGAATCTTAATAAAAGTTTGATTAAATTATAGAACATACCTCCACTTTCAGCCCTCAAGACTCCAGGACATGTTACCTGCTCTGCCACCGAAAAGACAAGAGGAAAAAAAATACTGTTTATAGACAGGAATTTAATACGCTTTTGTTCTTGACCCTCAACCATCCCATTTCCCAATTGCCTCCTTTTTACCCTGCCTCTAACATTAGCCAGACCTACATCTAAAAGCCCGATATTCAGTCATCTCTGTTGGAACAAATACAGCACTGCTTTTTATTTCTCAACAATTGATCCTTTCTTTTTTCTAACATGTTTCCATCTTAATGGTAAGTATATACTGATCCTTTTCAAGATGCAAAGTAATATCTTTTTGGTGTTATAAAGGATTAGAGCTAGAAAGGGCGTTAGAGATCATCTAAGCTGCATATTTTGCAAATATGCCCCAGGCCACTTATGACCCAAGCTAGTCATTGATGCTATAACACATGTAAAATTCCTAGCCAGTGCTTGGAACATGACCGCTGCTCAAGGAGTATGAGCTCCTCCTGTCTTCTTACTGCACTGCTAAGAAGAACCAGTGAATATTTGCCCTCACTCTCTGTACTACTGAATATTGCATATTTCCTTTGTAACACATTTTTTGGGTCAACTGGTTTGGCGTTTGTTTTTATTTTGTTTTATTAGCAAGGCCAGAAGTCAGTCAAATCATGGAATGAAGAGTTCTAAAGGCCCATTTTTTTCACAGAAATCAAAAAAATAAAACAAAGACAAAGACCAAATGAACAAAAACTCAGAATCAACATTGCTAGGACTCTGGGAAAAAAGTCAAAGATTTATAACAACCAAGAGAACAAGAATCAAGGAAAAGGTGACAAACTTCTAAGAGAGTTGTGTGGTGTTTCAGCCTAACCTTGCTTCACCCACCTCGCAAACATAGAGGCTTCTAAGTGGCAGTTCATGCTCCTGGGGTGGGCAACGAGCTCTGAGAGCATGTAGACGGACCATGTTCCCAAGAAAGTATGTCTGCTATGATCTGTCTGTGGGCTCCCCAAAGGACTGACGACACAATTCCTTTGTCTTGCCTAATTTAGAACTCCCTAGGGTGAAAATGTCGCTAAGCAGGTATTCTTTGAATAGATTGAAAGGCAAATGAACAAGTTTAGTAATCTCTCTCTTGAATATATAGATATAGTCTATATTATAAGCATATGTGTATATAAATTATATATAGATATATAAATTATATATAGATATATATATACATGTAAATTAAAACTTACACAAATGCAATTTATTTAACATATAATTATATACTATATCATAATTATAATATAACATATTATATGATATATATATGTACATGTATTGCTCATGTACTGCTGGTCAAAAATATCAGAAGGTTTGAAGCATTAGATTTATTCACTTATTCTGTAATTCAGTTTGGTAGTTCATAGTCTAATATATGAACTGCCAGATTGCTTTATAGATTATATAATTATATGTATACATATAATCTGATATAAATATGCTTACTTATAAAATGGAATTAGAAAATCAAATATATATTTTATATTAGACCGCGTATATAATAGACATAATTAGATAATTATTGATATGGAATATATATTATTTGTATATATTATATATGTATATATTATATGTGTATATATGTATATAAACATGTATTTATAACTATAAACTCCCATGATTGCCTTACAGAATGGGTGAATGAATGTGATCTTTCACTAGTAACACATAAAGGTTCCTCTATCTCTACCTTCCTACTAACATTTATCATTATTAGATTATTTACTTTTTAACCAGTATATTAGATATAAAGTCTTATCTCACTGTTTTGATTTGCACTTATCTACTTATTAATGATTTTGTACCTCTCTTAGGTTGCTTTACATTTGGGTTTAATTCTCTGTGAATTTGCTCATCTTTCTTTTGGATTTCCTTCTTATTGACTTGGAGGCATTTATCATATATTCTAGGTATCATCACGTAATCGGTATCAGTATAAATGCTTTCTCCTAATTTTCTATATGTCTTTTGACTTCGTTCACAGTATTCTTCATTACAAATAAATCTTTTATTTTGATAATGTCAAATTCTATCCAAGATAAGGGTCTTTAATATTTTTCTCATCATTTGTTTAAGTTCTGTTCTTTCTGTTAGTCCTTTCCAAGTTTCAATTTTCCTCAAGTTCTTTAAATTGAAAAACCATGAGATTACACTATGTGGATTTAATTTTATCATGGATTTTAGAGAGAGAGACATTTACCAATTAATATGATGTTTTAAAATATCCTTTCTGAGTTCAGCACAGAGTCCATTAACAAGGCTGATAACTAAAGTGGAAACCATGCGATAGACAAGGCTAGACCTGAATAATCCTTCCAGATGATTTCTCATAGCATAATTAGATATGCCTATAATTTGAGACTAATTTTTCTCTCTATTATCTGATTCTTGAATCTTTGGTCAGTCTATTTTAGATGAGATGGTATAGTAATGGATTCTAAAAGTTATTCTCCATTCTCCTTAGGTTTATGATTGACCTAGATGGTATTTTGATTTAATTATGAGTCTTCATTGGCCTTTTCATTGGAAATACCCTAGGAGGTATTTCCAGGTCCCATAAGAAATTTGACCAATTGATAAAATTCTGAAAGTCCTGGAGAATATACCTCAGCAACAATTCTGAATAGTATAGAAAATCCCTGTGTTTTCATGGGTTGGGGAAGTCATTATTTATATCATATGTAGATTGAGACCAACACTTAGAAATGACTTGTTGAGGAGGGACAATTGAGGTCCTTTAAATTTCCTTCCTACAGGTCCACTTACCAAGGAAATAGGGCTCAGATCTTGAGTAATCATGGAAAATTGAGAAGCCAGGTAGACAGGGACAAGTTTCAGGAAAGATGGATAGATTCAAGAAGGTCAGCACAGGAAGAAGATTTGAGGAACAGACAGATTGGGAGAGGAAAAGGAAATAAGGGAAGAAAAGGTGACGACAGATTGGGAGAGGAAAAGGAAATAAGGGAAGAAAAGGTGAATGTGCTCAAAATTGGACTGGGTGAGGGAGTAAAGATTGAGGAGAGCAGGAGGTCTTTAAGAGGTTAAATAGCTTCAGATAAAATAGAGATATAATTGAATGACTTTCTAGGTCTAACTTTAAAGTTAGACCTAGAAAGCCATTCTTTACCTCTTTCTACAAAGGAAAACAAGTGAATCATTACTTAGAATGTTTTTTGTATCCTCATTATGTAAGGACTTCTTCTAGATGGGGAGATCCTGAAAACTCCCACAAAAAAAAAAAGAACATCACAGTTTCAAACTATCTTTTGCAGAATTTTGAACATTTTTGGAGATACTAGGCTGCATTAATGTTATATGATTAAATAGAGTCAGGAGGACAGGAACCTGCTGAAGTGAGAATTACTAATGGATTAGGCTAGTAGTCAAAAAAACAAAAGACTCCTCACATATTATCTAAAAGGATTCCCATTCAAGGGAAGAAAGGCAGAAAAATTCCACTCAACAGCGTCAGGGATTAAATCCTTACTCAAAAAGAACCAAGAAGATTTCTATCCAGGAAAATTCTCACTCAAACAGAAAGGCACCAGAAGAATACTTCTCAATAGATAGAGTCAAGGATTAAACATCACTCAAAAAGAGCCGAGATGCTACTATGAAAAATAGTATAGTGGTCTCTTAAAAGTTAAAAATGGAATTACCATATGTTCCAGCAATTCCACTTTATATCATATACCCAAATGAATTAAAAATAGGGTCTCAAAGGAATTAAAAATAGGGTCTCTAAGAAATATTTGTATACTCATCTTCGGAGCAGCATTATTCATAACAGCTGGAAAAACAGAAAAACACAAATGCCCAGTGACAACTAAATGGATAAACAAAATGTGATCTATCTATCATCTATCTAATTGAATGTTACTTCGTCTTTAAAAGGAAGGAATTTTTGACATATGCTGTAACATGAATGAATCTTGAGAACTTTATGTTAAGTAAAATGAGTTAGTCAAAAAGGACGAATACTGTATGATTTCACTTTATGTGAAGAACTTAGAGTAGTCAGACTCAAAGAGACAAAAAGCAGAATGGTGACTGCCAGAAACTGGGCTGGGAGAGGGAAATTGAAAATTATTGTGTTATTGGTTTAGAGTTTCATTTTTTTGAGGTAAAAAGTTCTGATATTGATTGCAAACAGTGTGAATATACTTAACTACTGAGCTGTACACTTAAAATGGTTGTTGGTAACATTTATATTATATATATTTTACCAAAATTAAACATTAAAAAAAATTAAAGAGTTAAGATAACTTTTGTCCTAGAAGATCCTGCTCAAACACAAATGAACCAGGAAGAGCCCCTTTCAGAAGATTCGAAACTCCTTATTGTGCTTTAACAGACAAATGTCTCAATCACCCAGTAAGGAGCTGAGACTTCATTACTGTGTGTTATTGGGCTAAATTGTTTCTCCTCAAAGTCCACATTTTGAAGTACCAAACCCCAATACTTTGGAATGTGATTGTATTTTGAGATAGGGCCTTTAAAGAGGTAATTAAGATAAAACAGGGTCATGTGGGTGAGGTCTAATAAGATATGGCTAATATTTTTATAAGAATAGATTAGGTCACTCACACAAACAGGACCACAACTATATGAGGGAACAAAAAAGATTATAGAAAATAGTTTATAAACCAATCTGCTTTTTAAAGATCAAATCAAGGATTTGATCTTTAAAAAGGATTACATTATATAATGTTTAGAAATCATGAATAATTCATTCATAGTGAAAAAAGAAACATTCCTTATTTGGGGAAAAAAAAAACAAACTGTCTTCCCCAAGGTCTTCTTTGGCATTTTTCCTAAAGACAAAACTGCAGTTCACATCTCTGAGTATAATGAAATTACAATGAAAAACCTTGTCTTTCCATATTTTTTCCCTAAAGCAAGACTTTTTATCCAGACTGTAAAGACTTCAGTGTTTGCATTTCTCTCCTTTGTAGTCAGAATGACTAAGTTGTCACATTTATTAATAATCTTACATGTTGTTATAGATTTGATTCACATAGATCATTTTCCTTCCCTCTTTTTTCCTAAAATAATATTTGTATATGTCTGTGTTCATGTGTGTGTCTTGTTTTCTGACTCTGAAATGTTTATTATGCCTTAGACAGTTACCCCAGGGAGATTATGTAAAAAAGCCTGGAGATGGTGACTCTTTTTATAGCGACATTCCTCCTGGAGTCAGCACAAACTCAGCATCTAGTTCTAAGAAGAGGTCTGCTTTTCTGTCGCATTTTCAGATATCTACCTGTTCCATCACACATTATTCCATTAGTCAGAACATTTCATTATTTTGCAGCAGGTTTGATTACTTCTTCCTTCTTTCTTGAATGTTAAAAAATAGTATCCTTTGTTCTTTGATTACTCCACTTCAAAATGCCATATGCTCAGAACCACTTGTGAAACAAATCAGATCAGAAACCAAAGCAAAACAAAACTAAAGAGTAACCTTAAATCTATTTTAAAAATCCCAGGGTTTTTCAATCTTGCCCTTACTTGGCTTAAAAAACTATACCTAGTACTTTATAATTATTTAAATGGTGAGCTTTATGTCATGTTTGGTAGTCAAAGAAAAAGGTTACTGTCATGCTTCAAATAAGGCAGTTAAAATAATTTGGTAATATAGATACTGTTTTGATTATTTTTTTAATGTTTAGTATGTCAAAGCTAAGCTTGCTATAAAAAGAGATTGCTTCTCTGTGAATCATATATTTGAATATTATGATTTTGCTTTTTATTCCTGGAATGATTATTTGTAGATTTTATAATTTAGAGCTTGGTTGCAAAATTAAGTATATTAAATGTTTGCCTGATTTTTATAATACATGTGGGATTGCTATATTATTATATTCCTTAAACATCGATGCTTTATTTTTGCTCCAGGATTTTAAGGTGTCTGAGGTGTATAGACCATTTAAAATTCTGCATGCTTTATAACTGCTTATTCAATTAAATAGAAAATAGAAGAAATAAATAGTTGAAATGTTTTAGGAAAAGAGACCTGTGTTCATGCTGATGAAAGCTAAAATATTCCTGTGGAATAATTTCTTTAAAATTGTTGGTAGGTGTGTGTGTAATGGTTAGAAAATAGATCTGATAGCCCCATACATTACTTTGGGCACCATAGTTACTTTGTAGCCTGAAGGGGAAATGACTAGGTTATAGAGAAGAAACATGATCTCTTAGGGAGTTCTAAATAGAGTGCATCTGGAAAAATCTACAATGGCTCCTACCCTTTATAAATATTCAGTAAAGGGGATAAAAGGAATTAGTGAGGTCTGGACTCCTTCGAATTGTCTTAGACACGAAGTGTTTTTTTTTTTAACTCAGATAATGTAGCTGAAAGCAAAAATTAAAAAACATTAATTTTTTGCACGAAGATTACAATTCTATAGATGATTGCTAAATTTTAAAAATTATTTTAATGCATTGAGGGATTTGTGGCTGAGAGAATAAGATCTACTTAAATTCTCTCAGTATATAAATATTTCTTGACAAATATTTAATTTTCAGTTAAATAATATGATAAGCGAACAAATTGATGGATTCTAACACATTTCTATTGTCCTTTTCTACAAAAATAAGTGTCATTCTATAATAGCAAATGATGTCAAAAACAGTCCTAACATAGGTAATTAATGTATAACAATCGTGCTGAGTTCCACTTCTTTTTATACATCAGTGAAAGGTTCCTTTAAAAATAGACATTAGCAGTTAACTGGAATGATAAGTGAAAAAGATTTTAAGTATAGTGCTTTTCTAAAGCACTTTAAGAAGAATTTGAATAATTCCCAGATTTTAGTGAAATCTCGATGAGTTATGGCATAAGTAGTTAAAAATTATATAAAAAATTGTATCAAATTATATATACTCATCCTAAGTATATGTTGTTTGTCAAAATACTTTTCTTATGGTGTAAGGTAGGTGTGTAAATTTTGTTTCTTATATAGATAATTCATTTAAAGATGGCAATATACAAATAGAGGGCTGAATGGTACATGGGCTTTGTGAGAAGTATTTTATGATAAACATTTGGTTTAGTTCAATTATTGGACAATTAACTAACAGTACTACATTTCTTGGGACCATGCTTATGGAGAGAGTGCCAATTATCATAAAATAATTTTATTGTTTAAGAAAACCTAAATATTACTTTGATAAAGGTTAACCAGGTTCAATTGACAAATCTTAATGAATCTCTTGGAAGTCCATGTTCTCATAATATTTCAACGGAAACCATTGCTTTACAATTAAGAAACATCTATGGTGGGACCCCATTATAACTTTGCTGCTTGCTTGGGTTATGTAACCAAAATATGTTGTGAATTTGCTATGTGTTGCTGTCTTCTGGAGAATGTAAATTGGTTTGCATTGTATCCTGAATCTTTTCAATTATGAAGTATTGTAATGGGGTTCCATTGTATTTGACTTTTCTTAAATTGGATGTTGTGTAATTCTGCCTTCTTCATGAAGACTTTCATGTTCTTTTCATTCTTTCATTTCAGATTTTTTCTTTCTTGATTTATTTTATTTGATACACAGTAATACTTAGAAATTTGCTTATTGATTTCAAAACATACATTTGATTGCATTTTTGAATAATATATAAATATTTTCAATTTCAGGTCAAATGGACTCTCTCATTCTTGGAGTGAAAGGATTCCAGACACAAAACATATTTCAGACATCTGTGAAAATGGAAGACCTCGAAGTAACTCTTGGCAAGGTATACGTTGGCATTCTGAATCCATCTGTGCACATAGCTCAAATTCTGTGTTCTCTCGCTAGTGTTTGTGAAGACTTTTTCTTTTCCAGTAAGCTCTTTAGTTCTCCTCCCAACAGAGAAGGAGGCATTTATTTTGAGAGTCCAGGTCTTTCTTCTAGGATGGGAAATGATGGGATTCAATAACTCTAGTGCCCTAGACCCACTGAGAAAGTTGTACCATGTTATATAAAGTCCCATGTTCTGGAGTGGTGCTGGTTTATGATTTACACCAGGAAATACTATGTCATTAAACATGTGTCACAGTTGTTTATTTATATGCATCTCTAGCTATAAACCATCTTTTTCAGGTAACCTGGGAGGCAACAGAAAGAAAATAAGAGGCAAAAGATTTAGACCTCGGTCTAATTCAACTGAGTAAGTCTGAACCTCTAATGGAAAAAGGCATTCCAAGGTCCTGTGCAATTAGTGTGAGAAGTTTATTAACCAGCTCATCAAAGAACTATAAACAATGCCTCCGGTCTTCGTTTTTGTCTTTTTAATTCTTTTTTTGATGTTAAAATTAACCTTGGCTTTTCTCTTTTACATAGGCATCTCCACAACTGTGCCCAAACCAATATTCACTGAGTGGGGTTTCACCCTCACTGCAGGCTTTTTCCTCCAGTAACCTGCCATTGTGGTGTCTTGGTTCTGTTTGAAGGGAATTTTGATAAACATTCCTTTCTTCTCATCACCTGGGGTCCAACCATTTCAGAGGGTTCACTCTTCCTCTCCCCAATTTTCACATAGCCTAGAAGCATCAGGGAAAATTTCCCACCTTATGAGAGCATGATACTGCTCAGCGTGAAACCACCGCTCTGAGGTCTTCATGGCTACAATCTAAGCATTCTCTCAGACTAATGGACTATTATCCTTTAAAATTTCCCTTCTGAAGACATTTGAAAGGGCAGTTACTTAAACGTGCTGTTTAACGGAATCCTCACTAATTGCAACACTATCCACTTAAAAGGATAGCCACACTTTTTTTTTTTAAGTGGGGGTGGCATTGGAACTTTTATTGAAAGCAGTTTATATTGAGATAAATAACATACATTTTTGTTTGTTTCTCCACTTAAGAATGTACAAGCCAAGTCAAGCTTTCCCAAACCTTTATCTCCCATCAAGAAATAAAACACACCCTTGATTCTTTCTGGACCTTGTTTTAATTACCCAAGCATTTTGGATTCACTTAATTTCTGTTGTGTTTTTGGTTTTGGTTTTTGTTTTCCACTTATTTGTCACTGAAGTGCTAGTTATTACTCCCGGGATCTCTGTTGCTTCTTCATGCCTTAATACTTAAGAAGTCTGAATAGCAGGTATTTGTTAACAGCTTGTCTGAAACTTATGTTAGCTTTTCCATCATATACCCTGCCTTTTTCAATCCAGGACAATAACTTTGCCCTGAAATTTGGACCTTCATGCTGATGGTATTGTCTTGTAAGTGGCTTGTCAACGTTTACTAGAGGATACTTTACCTTAGAAGCAGTAGATAGGTTCAAGTGATACCATTGCATGGTCCAGAATGGCATCATAGAATTCCATCATAAATGACTAATTTGTCAGAGTTTATCTTATACATTCCCAAAGCACTGGGATGCTTTAGGGCTCATGGTAGATAAACTCTTCTTGGAATGTTGTTTGATTTGTTTTGCATGAGGTCACCTGGTAAAAGCTCCTTAGCTTATCTTAGTTGCTCAGGAGATAAAACTGCTGGTTCTTTAGAATTTCCTTTATGTACTATTTGGTGTACAGTATTTCCTGTAACAAAGCTTTGAAAACTCTTAAGTGAAGAAAAAATATCCAATATTGTATTAAAGTATGAATTTAGGACCCAATGGATGCTTAGTACTTAGCAAGATTCATAAACTATTTTCTAGAGCAATCTGTATTTAAAATTTTTTTTCTGTATAATTCCCACTTATATCATGTGCAATTATGATGATGTCAGAGATAATTTGAGATTTTTTGCCTGTGAGATAATTAAATCATAATATTTAAAAAAAAATCCTAGTGGAATCATCTTAGGGACTCCTTCAGATTTTTCAGCCTTTTCAGATTTGCGTTTATATGACATGTCGACCAAATAGAACCAACTCTATGAAGCTGAGCACTATACTTATGTACCTTATGCATGGGAACTATATATAATATTTTTTCTTAAAAGGACTCTTAATACATAACATATCAGGAATTATGTTGAGTTTTTTTTTTTTTTTAAATTTAGCATATTTGTTAAATCCCATTTGCTCTACTATAATATAAATTATATGACTTAGGAGGAGCAGAATGACTGTGACAAACTTCTTTTTTTTCCCACTTAAGAGGTATTATCAGAACAATTGTTTATCTCCCTTTAGTGCCTCATCATCTCAAAAGATGATGAAATATCTGGACATGAATTAAAACATGCACCACAAATGCATATTCTGCTTATTAACATCAAATATCCTTGTTTATTGTGTTGTTTTTTTACTCAAAGCTTTCGCATCTTCCTCACTGTTGTACATGATGTTAAAAAAAAAAAAAAGGTTTTGGCTTAGACTTTGTATTATATATTGTGTTTTTACAGGAGGGAGCCCCAAGCACCTGAGCCTGGGCACTCCCTCGCCCAGACAGTCCCATCCCAAGGCATAAGCCCAGGGGGCTCTGACAGCCCCCAGACAGGGAGTCTGGATCACAGGTCAGTCTCCACCTGCCCCTTCATTCTGGGCTGCCACTTAATCTCCCTCCAAGTCCCTTCCTTGGCTGAGAACAGGGTCATTTGACCTCTGACTGACCCCCAACATTTGCACGGAGGTGGTCCTGGTCCTGCCAGCACCAGCTAATTTTCCTCTGCCTTTCCATCCTGGAGAACACAAAGGGCTCTCCTATCCTGTCTAATGCGTTTTTTTTTTTGCATGTTGCCCTACAAGCCAAGTCAAGCCACATAGGCAGGTTAATAGCATTTTGCTAAAATCCCATCACTCTAGGCACCAGGAAGTATTAGGAAGCCAACTGTGAAGAAACTTTCATGGGCGGAGCCCCAGAAGGAACCATTGTGAATTGATCACAGCCTTCTGAAATGGAGGAAAAGGTCCAACATGTGCAAGTCAAGCCATGTGACTGTAGGTTTCATGGGATAAAACCATGTTGCCAGAGTGTGAGCTGCTAAGATTGTCAGTGAGAGGAACCATGTCTCCTCCTGGAAGTGGCCAACTGCCTGTGGGTGACTCAGTTTGCTGTGTGGCTATGTTTCACCTGATAACAGCTGCATGGGCTTTTCTACGGTTTTCCCCAGGCCAGAGCATTCACTAGCCTTCATTTGTGGCTGCACTTGCTTTTTGACTTATTCTTTTTGTTCAGAGTCTCAATGGAAATCTTTATGCAAGTTTTAATTGGCTATTTCTGTGAAAAGCACAAGTTGGCAATGATTGTGGCTAAAGGCAAAACTAGTATGAGTGGTGCCTGAGGCAGGGGATGTTATCTTTGCAAAAATGGTCTTTTCGATGAAAATAACACCCAAACCTTTCTCTCAGGAGTAAACTTCATGGTGTCATTTGGTGGTTACATTGATGATAGCCAAAAATGAGGGAAAGGGCTTTGGGAAAATCATCTCATTTTGTGGAAATACAGTTTTGATTTAAATGTATTGACAAACAAAAGCTAAACATGAAGGGGGGAAAAAAAAAGCAAACTTACCCCCCTCCTCAAAAAAGTGTATTTTACGATTTCTTTTGATTTGTTTTCAAACAACTTCAAAAGTTTTATGGAGCTGGAATCTTTGCTATGTAAAGCATTTCTAGAAGTTTTGTTTGTTTGTTTTTTTAAGAGAAAACTCAGTAAAACCGCCAAACTCTTCCAAAACCGAATTTGTTGAATCTATATTTATTTAATAAGAGCAAAATTTCAGGAGATGTGTTTTTGCTTGACTTTCAGGGTAAATATCAAAGGAAACTCTGAAAAAAAAAAAAAAAATCCCAAAACTTGAACTCCCAGTTTTATTCCCTTTAAAATTTTCCTTTGCATAGTAGTTCTGATGGAGACATTGCCAGTTCCATCAGGGAAATGCAGTTTAAGGTCATTATTAGTGTCTGGCACTCAACCTCGTAATTCATGATCAGACACTCAGAAGACAACTTCTGAGGCCATTTCCTAAGGAAACCATGAACATTTTGGCCTGGAGTGCACAGAGGAGGAAAGAAACAGTGTGGATGTGATTAAAATTGTTATACCCACCTTCAAGATCTATTTGGACCACATATATGTGCTTTGTAACTCCGGGGTCAGAAGAGTGCTCCTTACAGAGCTGAGAGGGGTTCCTTTCTTGTTCACTCCAGCTTGGGATCTGCCCTGGAGAGTAAGATAGAGGCCATGTAAAGTCCTTCTTTTGATATTGTAAAAACTTTTTGATCCTTTTACTGATTCTTGGGGCGTTATATACCCAAATGCCAAGTTGGATTTGCAGCTATCTGAATATTCTCAAAAAGGACCATTATCATTTGCAAACCAAGGATCCAAATGAGAGGTGGCCCGGAAAAAGCCACTTTAGAGGTGGGTGAATGGGACTGCTGACAGTACTATGATTGAAGGAATGCTTCTGATTCACTTTGAAAAAACACTGGAAAGGCTTTCCTTAAAATGTTGAATACATTCTTGAATGTCTTGAGCCTTGCTGCAGCTGAGTTTTTTTTCTCATGTCCTTGTACAGATTATCTCCATAAATCACCCAACATCCATCCTGGTTTATTTGCCATAGTCACTTGCCTTTGGAGGGTAAAGACATCCTTGCTAAGCTTGTGCTGTGTATTTTCAGATTTTCTATCTTGTTCTGCTTTCTTTGTTCCTTCCATTGCTTTCCGCAGGTATTTAAACCCATGGTTCAAAAGAGACTATAATGTAGCTAAGTGGGTAGAAGATGTGAATAAAAACACTGAAGGACCATATTTTAGGTATTTTATAAATTAATTTTATATCCTTTTTAAACTCTCCCAGCACATACAATAATGTAGTGTGACTGGCTCTCTCTCTTGTATCTCCCAATACAAGTTCCCATAGGCGGAAAGGGTCCTTGTTTATTTGCTGCCTTTTGATCTGTTTTTGGCTTCGTGAGCAAGTCGAGTTCTTTCCTGAATGTTTCAAATGAGGCCATTTGAAAGGGTTGTCATGTAGTGCATGTCTCTATCACCATCTTGAGCTTTTTAGTAGCTTTCTCTTCATTTTATGCTATGTAGTGTCTATGGGCATGAAACATACGTTCCACTAATAAAGAAGCACTATTAACCTGAAAAATTTAATTTCTAGACTCTAGCAGTTTTATAATAAATAGATAATGCATAGCTTCCTAATTAGTACCTCAAGAGTGCCTATGAACTCTCAAAACATGAAACTAAATGAAAGTGGAATTTTACTTTGAGTAAAAACAATGATTTGATGTAACTGAAAAATTATCGTGAGAATATTGACCACACGAGAGTGTGTGGAATGAGTTCAGGTTTTACTTGTTCAGTATATGTGTTACCTGACAAGAATTGCACTAAGAAGAGTGTTTTTTGGAATTCTCAACACAGCATCCAAAGAATTTTTATACTAGTAAGAATGCTGTTGTCTTAACACTCATATAGAACAGGGAACACATTGAAGACATATTCCTGATTCACGAAAGAGCAGAGCATCCTGACATTTTAAAAACTCCCTAATTTACTCAATTCCCTGCAGCTCAGTGTAACATTAGAGGCCAGAGAGAATTTTTTAAATGAGCACTCTTAATGCTTTTTTTCCACTCTTTGTAATTCCAAAGTGATTTCCAAAAGGTAAATGTCTACTTTATATCTGATACTTTATGAACAAATATTATAAAGAAGAAATATAGAAGCAAAACAAGTTTTCAGATTACTTACTGTCATGAGTTATGTCAGAATTTAACAAATATAAAAAATACATGTGTGTACTTAACTCTCAGCACCCAGTAAGGTGGACTTTCTCTTCCAGTGTACCATTTAGTTTAGACATACATAGTTTGAGAAAATGATTAGACCTACCTGCATTTTAATTTGATCCATACTTTTGCATATGCCCGAAGGAAAACATAATCCCTGCCTGCTCACAAAAATATATCCTGCTATTTTACCCCATCTTTTCCTCCTGCCCTGTCCCTCTGCTTATTTCACTTTCCTACACTGAACCTCATACACATACACTCACATTCAAACATCCCACCCTCACCTATAGCTCCCAAGATGGCCAACGTCAGGAAGACAGGTAAGATTCTTTGACTGTTATTTGGAATCTTGGCTCAACTGCAGTCCTATTTCTCCTTTTTATTTTCCTCAGGCTTGTGGGCAGATTGTAATTTCTATCAGCCATGGAACCAAAACAGGATGACTTTGGTTGCATATGGGCCAGAAGTTTTATTTTTAAGTGAACTGATTAGCATTTTTGCAGTAATAATTTGTGAAATGGTACCCCGGAAGAGTTGAATTCACCTCCCCTGGGTGAGCTGAGTAGTTCTGTGACTCCCAGAGAAGAGTTCACTTTTCTTAAAATCAGCACCCAGGTCTGCCCAGAAGCTGCATGACAAGACGCAGTTTGGATGGGGAAATGCTTTGGCACGCCCAGTTGCACGTGCAAAGCTGCAAGGGCAGTTTTAGAGGGCTCCTTTATCTCTTCTTTTAACATGAGATGGCAGTTCTGACAGAGGATATATTAAGAATGATTAAATATTTATGTTTAAAGGGTAGTTATAAGTCAATGGAGGGTTATAATTTAACTGTCATTTTCTAATTAATAAGGGTTATACTGATAACACTTGAAAAAGAACACAGAACTTTTGTGAATGTGGTGAATATTTGAGATGATCCAGAACTTTTTAACATAGTGATTCTACTGCACAGAGAGAATTTCATTCACTCTCCAACCAAGCCAAGCCTTACAGGAGGCCCAAAGTGCATTCACACCTTGGCTTACGCTTTGCCAACCCTTTGCTTAAGCTCAGATTTGCTTCGTCTGTTGCTGGGTCATCCGGGATTACCCCTCTCTTGCCAAAATCACCAATGAGGACAAAAGTCACTTTATTAGCCACCCATGTGCTGTGGGACTGATGGCATCTTAATCAAAGTGCCATGAGGATTTAGAGACTGCAGCAAATTGTCCAAAATACAGTCCAGAATTTCAGATCTAATATCCATGTCGCTATGAAGAGAAAGTAAATGGTAAGAGATCGTGAGGGCTCACTGTGCCTCAGTTGTGCTTCCTTACCCAGCTCTGACGCATCAGTGGCTGTTCAGCTGTTCTCAGCATCCATGCAGGTCACCAAGAAGGAGCGGTGAGCTCTGGGCAAGGGCTTTATCTGCCCACACCTGTGTCGTGGGGCTGTTCTATTGGCAACAGTGCTTTTTAAGTTCTTAGAAGGTGTCCTGACTCTTGGGCAATATTCAGTTGATTGATTACTCACTTCATCAGTGGTTTTTTTGTTTACTCTGTAACCTGATGGAAAATTCAGTAACTGATGAGAAACTGACGATAATAACTTGTCATGTTTTGACTGATGACTCTGTGTACCTTTATTTCTCACAAAATCATGAACTGTGGGTATTTTTATTCCCTTTCTATGAATGGAGGAAACTGAGGCACAAAGACTAACTCAAAGTAGCACAGCCAATAAGGGTTAGAACCAGAATTATGAGCCCAGGATCTGTCTGACTCTAAGATGTCCCCTTTCCATTTCACTGTCATTACTTAGAAGTAGCAAGATAAATATCGTCTACTTAAATTATGCTACTTAAATTATAGGACACTATAAATCTTTCTGTATTAAGCCACTGTAAAGTTTGCATCTGAACATAGTCAAGTGAATGAGTGGACCTCAGACCCTCATAGGTAACTGGCCTGGTTGAAGCCTGTTCTGGTGGGCAGACTGAACTGAACTGATTTTACACTCACAGCCACAGAAGGTGAGGAAGTCTCATATGGCCCCATATTCACTGCTTCCCATTGTACACAGACAGTCCTTCATTGTGTAATTCTAAAATGACACTGGTGCACTGCGTGTTTTCTATGGTTGTAAAAAAAAATAATGATAGTGGTTAACATTTGTCTAAAGATGACTTTGCAAGTGAATCAGCTGGGCTGGGGCCTGGTTTTCAGTGAAAGCCAGATTGAAACTAGCGGCCCAGTAGCCAGGATCAGGAAAGAACCTGGAGACAGTTTTAAAGAATGCCTTTTCAAACAATTGTGAGAAATTTTGACTTTATTTTTAATTCCCCTGACCTGGCCTGCCTGTGCCTCGTGCTCTACTCTGATGCCAGCCGTTGCTCTGCTGCGCTCCGTCATCCCTTTCGTGATGCGCTGCTACCCAGCCTCCAAGGAGCTTATGCCACTCACCCCTGCAAAAGCTGCTTTGTTGGGCTCTTCTTTTCTCAGGGCCCAAAGTGACAATTGATAGTGTTGTTGTTGGTATTATTATAGTTATAATTATTTTTATTTGTATTATTATTTTGGGAAAGGTACAGGCAGGAATGGAAGCAGGCAATGAGAAGGCAAGCAGGAAGGAAGAGAGGAATAACAAACATTTTAATTTTATTTTTATTTCATTGTTCCTCTTTGTTGTTCTCCCTGGTCCCAGGACACAAACCCTGGTCCTTGGGATGTATGTGGACTGTGCTTAGAAGGAGGCGGTGGACCTAACTGCTACTCCACCAGGGTGTGCTGATAATGTAATTATGAGAAGTAGTGTATGTGCAGTTTCTGTGGAATTCTGGAGAATACCTAATATGGTTCTTAAAAACTCATTATTGGCTTTGTCCATGGAAAGATATTTGGCGGGTAGAATGGACTTTTGCACTCCTCATTGGAATGATCTTGTATGTGTACAAAACCGGTCATTTGGACCCATGGCCAAGTGAATGGCTGGCATGACTGTGAAGATATAAGCTATGAGATCATGCTATGGAGACATACAGTAAAAAATTAAAGAGAAGAACCCCTAAGATAAATAAGATTTTGTTATTTATATACTGCACTAGCTTTCCTGAACTTGCTTATCTTATCAGTTGTGATTAGACAAAAAAAATCTGAACCCGGGTTAATATCCCTTGTTTTAGGAAGATGTTTTAAATATCTAAGCACAAAATTTTCCCGATTCTACACATATTGAGTTTGTTTCCTAAAGATCATAGTCTGATTTGAAATGTTTTCCTAAAATTTAAACACACACACACATACACACACACATACAGTTTCAGAATTAGAAAAATCTGCACTAGCACAGGATGTGAAATGCTAAGAATCTTAGTTTTGCTCATCTGCTCTGCCATGGAAAGTATTAAACAAGAGAAATCAAGCAGCCGCTGTATTCTAACAGCAAGCTCTAAGCAATGGTCCTGGACATTTTCCCAAAATAGAGGAAATGTTAGGAGTTACAGATTAAGAGTAAATGTAACCACTCTTGATTCTTAAAATTGAACCAGGGTATTCACTTGAATCTCAGGATTTGTAGGGAATATTTTTTCAAAGCTTAGCTTGAATTCAGTGCCCATGAAATATAAATGTATTTGAAAATTATAGCAGAACCAAAGTAAAGGATGATATATGAATGAGACTAGCAATTTTTAAAAGGGAGAAAAAAAAAGACATTTTTATGTTGTGGCATACAGTGCAGGCAGTGGAACTTTCCTGCTCAATGTCATCTCACTACCTATATTCCCAGCAGATGAGGTGCATTCTGGAAATAAGCCCTTGTGCTATAAGCTGGCAGTGTAACCCATTCACTGATGTGGGTCATTACCACCTTGCAGCAGGAATTGAGGCCTTATGGGTATGTTTTGTTAACACTTGACAATGGACAGCTACTGCAGAGTTATGACATCCATTTCCCATTGATAAGGTGTGAAATGATACTTTTCACTCAGCTTTTTTCTTCACTTTAAAATGAGATAGCAGACATGGGCTCTTCCAGTGTGCTCAGCTTTGTCACAAGTATTACTACTACTCATGCAGAATCTGATAAGAATGCAAGAATTTACACAGCTCTTTCATATGGAACTTCTCCATGATGAACATACCACATTAACCAAACAGGAAAGGTTTTTGTTACTGTGTTTGGTTTCAGTTGTAGTATAATTCCAGTCAATAAAGTGTAGTCACCTTATTGACTTGACAAACATATCTTACATGAATTATCAAGATTGACTTAAATGGCTTAGACCCCTCCCTGTACCAAAATGCTGATTGTAGGGACTAATCAGACCATTTTTGTATGTTCTCATCAGACTCTTTGTTTGGCTGGAACTTTGCACTCCTTACTGCTTGCATGTTTACTAATTTACTCTTCAAACTCCTGTATTTGCCTTTGTTTTTTCACCACTAACACACTGGCCTCTGAATGCATGAATTTTGTGTAAACTGGTGTGTGACTTAGCAACTAACAAGTATATCAATTGTATTGCATTTTCAGATCTTAAAAATATAATTGGAGTTACTGTACTAAAACATTTTTAAATGAATTGGTAAAAATAAGAATATTAATATTTTGTACACTTAATTTACCATTATGAGCTCTTAGAATAACTTTATCCCTTCACCATTTTAGCTTTTTATCTATCCTAAAGGAAACTTTATTATTGACTTTCTAGTTGAAAAGTTTGATTCTGTGTACTAACATTTATGCAATCCATTACAGTTATGGAATTAGGAAGATGAAATCCAGCATTTCAATGTTGTGAATGATAGAGTATCTCCCAGTAGTTAAATTGCAGTACTGGCCTATGAAAGTAGAAATCAGAGGGTTTATTCTAGCCCACTTTTCAAATATTTGAAAAAGATTTTAGGCAGTCACCTAATATTTATTTCATATATTCTCAACGTCTCAGGACTTTATCTCCTGCCAAGTCTCCTTCTTCATCAACTGGGTCTATTGCCTCCAGCAGAAAATACCCTTACCCCATGCCTCCACTTCCCGATGAGGAGAAGAAAGTGAACCGACAAAGTGCCAGGGTACGTGAAAACGTCATCTGTCTGCTAATTTCCCTGGTCATTATTGTTTATGGATGAATTCACATTTTAAAGTAGAGAGAATTTTCCTTCTTGGTTCATAAGAAATGAAAACATTAAATTTGAAAGTCACAATATTTGGGGGGCTTTTGAGCTTAGATTTGTATTCATAAATTAGTTTAATTGCTGCATTGATAAATTCTACATATTTGGTATAGATGAAGTGTGGGTTGCTCTATGCTTATATCTTATTATTCATTGTAGTTAATATATTACCACCTGGGATAGACAAAATAGAGAATATATTTTTCTTTACCAGTTTTTTAATGTAACTGGAAATTCCAGAGACTTAGTAAACTAGCCTCCTCTCCATGTCCAGTTTGCTAAATCAGATATTTCACTGGATAATGGCATCCAATAAGCTCTTAGGAGTAGAAGCCTGTGACAGAAAATCAGATCAATGGTCTTAGAAATGGAAGTCAAATTTGGCTACAGCGAAAGGGAACTTTTGTATCATCAAAAGAATATGGCAAAGTACCCTGTTAAAATTTAGCAGTCTTTTTAAGTTAAAAAAATCAGATTTAGAAAAAGATATGGAGTTGGTTGTTTTTATGAAATTCTGATTTACCAGAAGTTTCATTTAAATATTGTCTTCTTTTACCTTTTAATTGTGATTCTGCTCTGTCTCATAGTGTTCCTGGAATGTATCCATTGTGTGAAATTTGAGATTTAGTGGAGTTCAGCCTTAAGAGTCTTAAGTGGAAGATATAACTAAAGAATAATTACCTTTATTTATGTCCATCCTCTGGTTGTGTTCAGTTACATTCTATTGCTGATCTTCTTAGAAATAATTTTGCCAAAAGAAAAAAATACTAAAAAGAATTTTAAAAAGCTTGGATAGATTTATCCTCAAGTGGGTACAAGGGTTCGAGGTTTTTGGGGTTTGAAAGATTTTTCAGAACCTCTTAGATCTGACCTTAAGTTATGAGGCTCAGGGTAAACATGGATCATTCAGATTTCAAGTTGATAAACTTAGAGTCACTAAGAAAACACAGCACGTTAAAAGATGATTGATCACTAATCAGAATGACTTTATAAAAACAACTAATGTTGTTTTGTCAGTCATAAAAAATGACCTCTCTATATTGATATGGGAAATGGTAAAAGATGGAAAAGAACAAAAGAAGATACTAGAGATTCCCAATAGCCAGCTTTCTGACCTCAAAAAAAGACTTTTCTATAGACATTCAGCTGTTCAGGATTTGATGTGATAGTGAAATTTAAGGCAGAGGACTTTCCTCACCTCCCTAGGAAATTGGACTTGTCTAACACCCCCACTTTTTTGTCTGATAAATAATCTACATTTGCTGTTTGAGGGGGATATAGAGGACATTCTAGCTGGGGAGATTTCCTTAGTTGCTGTCATGCCAGGGTGCAGGTTGGTGAGGTTTCCACGTGAGAGCCCCCACACAATGACAGCTCCTCAGAAGAAATGGCTGGCCCACACCCACTTCCCTGAGTTGAACAGGGCAGCTATGCACACTGTCGTTTCTGGGACACTTGTGTGAAACGACTAGTTAGTTTCTGTCTACTCTGGAACATCCACATGAGCATGGAGTAGAATCCTGCAGATGACCAGCCCCTATCTCTAGGCTGTCTCTGTGGGGTGTGGAGAACCTAGGAGTGAATCTTCCTGTCAGAAATCCCTTAGGTATAGCCCTGCAGACACGGCCAGGTTCATGCCTAGTCCTAAAAGCAATATCTTGGCAATTCTTTGCCTCCCCGCCCTGCTGCCCGCTGGGATAATCATGACCTTCAAGTTTTCCTGGTGTCATTTCTTTGTTTCTCTTTTCTTTCTGCAAACTGTAACTTATTATTTAATCTTCATAACCATTTGTGAAGAAATTGAGGCTCACTGCAGTCTGAACTCTTTACTATTCCGTCTCAGCATCTGAACATCAATCCAGATCTTCTTTGCCTCAGAATTCCTGCAAGGCCAACAGGAATCATCCTGTGTTTAACCAACAGGCCTCATCCACACAGGAGGGAACCTCATAATTCAGAGATTTGGTTTCCAAGAGATGAAAGGATAGGTGCCTTTAAAAGAACATATAATATAGACTTATCATACCAGACAGGTGGCTTTGCCACTGTTCTTGTAGAGTTAACCAACATGGGTATTCAGAATTAGATTTCCATGAACAGTCAAGAGAACATATTAAGGGAACTATATAAAACATCTATTTAATCACAGGTTTATTTTTTCCTTTTTCTTTCCCAGAAACTATTAGTCCTGCTTGGAATGCCTCAAATTGCCAGTAAAAATGGAATTTGGATGGAAATTGTATGCAACCTAGGTGACACTGGTCTTAGGCTTTTTTAGTTCATGTGTATAATTATATCTAAGTCATATTTCTTGTTTGTAGATATATTTTATCAAGTTGATCTTTATTTCTTTTTCTTTAGTTGGTATTCCTTCTCTGGTGAAATGAGTTGCATTCATATTTGTCCATGCCAGAATTGTTTTCAATCCCTTAAAGCATTACTGAGCATTGTAGAAATTGGATATGAACAGAGTCTCTATAAAAACTGGTGGCAGAGAGAAAGAAAAGAAAAAAAAAATGTAGGAATTAAGAAATTGACAATCTGTCCAGAATGCATCATCAACTCTGAGATGTCAGCTCTGGAGATAAAAAAATTTCTAGGAGGTAGTAATATAATTGAAGAATAAGTAACCTGGTCATAGGACACGGGCAGTGTTTTTGTTGTTGTTTTTGTTTTTAATATTTATTGAGTTAACATTGCTTTACAAATGAATATAACCCATATGTACAGGTTCCCCATTCCTCAAATATATGTCAATATACCCTGCCCATCACCAAATTACCAAAATTTCACCATCATCCACTGGAACCGCCCTCCACCCCCACCCTCCAGCCCCCCCGCCGCACACACACAAACACACATATCTCCTTCTCCTTTTCCTTTTCCCCCACTGGTAACCTCAGTTCTGTTGCCAAAGTCCAAGGGTTGGTTTTGTTTAGTTTGTTCCACTGGTTTTTCTCTTTACCTTCCACCTATGTATGATATCATCTGGTATCTGTTTTTCTTCTTTTGACTTATTTGTCTTAGCACAATCCCCTCTAATTTCATCCATGTTGATTCAAAGGACAGAATTTCATCTCTTCTAAAGTGTGTGTAATATTCCATTGTTTATATCTACTACATCTTCTTTATCCATTCATCTGATGATGGTTACTTAGGTACTTTCCAGTTCTAAGCTATTGTGAATAGGGCTGCAATAAACATGGGGCTGTAAATATCTCTGTGAATTAGTGCTTTTGTATCTTTTGAGTAAATACCCAAAAATGGGATGGTGGGATTGTATGGGATTTCCATATTCAACTTTTTGAGAACTCTCCACACTGTTTTCTATAAGGGTTGCATTAATTTACACTCCTACCAACAGTGTAAAAGTGTTCACTTTTTTCCACATTCTTGTCAACATTTGTTGTTTCCAGACTTTTGGAAAATAACCAATCTCTTGGTAATAAGGTGATATATCTCATGGTTGTTTTGATTTGCATTTTTCTAATAACCAGAGAAGAGGAATATTTTTTCATGTGCCTGTTGGCCATCTGCATGTCTTCTTTGGAGAAATGTCTATCCAATTCTTCTGGGCAGTGATTGTTAAGTGGGTAGTGGAGTGGTTGATGGAATCATACTTCTTTAAGGTCAGTAGTTTTCAGCATGGATTGTGCAGGGGAATTGTCTCTGGTTCTTATAAAATATACTGATGCCTGGGTCCTCCTCAGAGACATTTGATATAGTTGGCCTGCTGTACTACCTGGGCAGTGAGAGTTTTTAAATAGTCCCAGGTCATTGAAATCTGTAACTGTGTTGAGAACGACTCTCTAATTGATTAGATGAGAATCCTGGGAGAAGAAGAGTATGTGTAGTTTTAAAAATCAACATTTTAAATTATCTTATTTCACTTGAGACACAATACTTAATTTATTCAAAATTTGGATAACATTAAATGAGGATGTGGGTGATTATTATATTAAAAGATAGCTAGGGTTAGAGAAAAGAGAGCTAGTAATTAGCAAAGTTATTTATTTACTCTCCGTTTATTAGACTTCACATGAGTGTGCATGCATAATCACATAAGTAAGAATGGTATCACCACAATTTTTTCATCTTCATAGCTCAGAATACTTTTTCTTGTTCTGACAGTGTGCCATTGTCTTTCTCTTTTTGCAGCTATGGGAGACATCCATTTAAGATCAACTGTTTACATGTGATACATCGAAACTGTTTACTTCAACTTTTATAGAAACCCAGCCTCACGGAATCACTGCAAATCTATCTGCTCATCAGACAATACAAAATCCTCTGAGATGCCATCGAAGGGAGGAAGTCTCACATCTGGACACTGTTTTCTTTTTGTCACTGGCTTAGGATTTAACTGAACCAAGAAAAATGTTACGCTGTAACATGGAACACTAAAGGTACTGGTAGGTTAATGGATAATCCGCATGACAGATATATGTAGAAATACCACTAAAATTAACTCACATGACCCAAATGTAGCAAGTTTCCTAAAGGACAATAATGGGTTCAGAACTTGACATTCTGAAGCACATCCTCACTGTAGACAGTAATGCTGTGTGCATGAAGCTTCTGTTTATTGTTTTCTGCATTTAAGGAAACAACATCCCGTCATAGAATCTAGCATGCAGGGCTAAGGCATATAGGATCTTTCTGCAGGACTTTAAAGCTTTGAGAGGCCAATCATATGCTAACTTTAAACATGTATTTTTATTTTGTTTTGTTTTTTACTTTTCATATTTATATCTGCATACAAGGACAATTGTACATATGTAAACATTTTTAAAATAAAAAAAGCAGCTCTTACACACAAGTGTATTTTGCCAAATGCCTAAAACAATCAGTCACAATCACATCATTGTCATCCATCAAATGGTCTTTAAAGATTATAAGCAGATGATGTTGTAAATATAGTGGTCAATGTTGTAAATGTGTCTCTCCATAACTGATATTTTTCCCAAACATGTGCTATTCCTTTAAACTGTGCACAGGCTAGAGGCAATTTTATTGAGTAATTATCTGAAGGAGAGAAGAGTGCCCAGCAAAACCTGGGGTCCCCACAGATCTGCTGGGGCGGGAGTGCAGTAGTGCAGCTGCCTCCAGGCAGTGCTGCCAATGGGCTGCTCCCTGAGAGTCCTCCAGCCTGTCCACTTTCCTTCTGGAGTTACAGTGCCTGCCTCAGCAGCTGTTATCTATCAGTAGCAGAGCACATTTGTTAGTCTCACCAGGAGGCCTCTGAGCCCCACAGCAGTGTGCTGTGCTGAGATAAAGCAAGTGCACCAAAGACACATGAGACCGTGGGCTGCTGATGAATTGGTAGCTTCCATCTTGCTGATACTCTAACCCTTTGTGACCTGGAGTTTTGTTCTTTAACAAAAGTTTTTAGCCATCCTTATCTGTGAAATGAATGACTTGTTTTAATAAAAGCAACTTTTTACACTGTTTATTAAGGACATTTATCTTCAGTGGGACATGATTCCTAACAGGTCATTCTGCACTGACTTTGAACCAAGATGATGGAAGGTTCTATTAGCCGAATGAAGAAGCTTCAATAGGCCACAAAGGGTTAAGTGAAACCAAAAGCTGCCAGTGGGCAGTAACTCAGAAGTTATCCAAACAAGGGAAAGAATCTGATGTTTTGGATTTTCTGTTTTTAATCCATAGAAAAATGAGATTTCTATTTTAAATTCATTCTTTAAAACCAAAGTTTGAGAGTTGTTACAGTGCAGTTCTGTCTAAAAAAAAAGCTTCCCCTGGAAGTTTGCCCTAGTGAACTCAGAAATTGGTGGGGTCAATTGAATGCTTTGATGGGAAGCATACTTCTGAATTTCCTCATTTTCTCCTTTTCTTGAGAAAAATGCAGTCTGCTGACAATATCTCAGAAGTATCCTCTAAATTTAAACTCTCCCAATAGTGTCTCTCCCAATTTCATCTCCATGTGTAATCATCTTGGATACCCAAACTGAAGGGCCAAGTTAGAAGCAGTGTTTTATTCTCTATGTGTTTGTGTTTTCTGTAATGCACCTCTCTTGTGAAAGTCTTTGAAAACATTTGAAAAACAGTTTAATCATCCAAAACTATAAAGTGTAAACAGGATTTTTTATGACAGAAAGGGATGTGATTGTCGATAGTACAATAAAATAATTCATCAGACTAAGGTTTGGGTGAGTGTTGAGTGACGCCACACAGCTCAAGTCAAGGACAGCAGGGCAGACAGATTTAAAGACGTAGCAAAGAAAGTGGCTTTGACTAAGGTCACTTTAATGTGCACTGAATGTTTTCTGGTATTGAGTATATAAAATGATAATATTATAAGGCTTATTTTGACTATGAAAGAGTTTATAGATTTGAATGTAAGGTACCTCGTGTAAATATTCTTCCTAGCTATGATTATACAAGTTGTAAGTTTAAAAGACTACACAGATGGTTAGTTACTCAGTCAACAGATTCCCCTCTCTTTTCTCACCTTCTCAGTTATTTTTACATGGAAATTATTATTTCAAGTGAAACTCATTATCATGTGCCTTTGGGGAGACATGGTTGCCCTAGAAGTATACAGTTTGTAGTCATTCTCCTTGGTAATAACTTTCATAGGGAACCGAATGGAAATTTTACTTGCAGAGAGATTATGAACTTATAGTAGCTTTAATTCTGGATATCTGCTCCATCTGAGAATATTAGCCATTTGCAGAATTCTTTGACAAGTTTATCATCTCAATGGATAGTTTTAAGACGAACCTCTAGGCATGTCATGGTTATTCTAGATGTATTTTAACTAAATATTCATGATTTTCAACCACTGAGGCAGGGAGAATGAACCCATGGCACTAAATACAAGCACAGCATTATTATTAATAGTAGTAGTAGTATCTATTTTGGAAAGGAATTTTGAGACTACATAGCAGTTTGTATCATGAAACTAATATTTATGTCCCCTAGTCAGTACAGGAATATTATATTAAGCAGTGGAGAACAGCTATTTGACATTTATATTCCATTGTATGCCTTTTTCCTCTTTCCAAAGGTTTTTTTTTTTTTTTTTTTTTGCATATATTAGACTAAGATTGATAACCCTGTTCCCTGAGATGTTCCATTAATTCATAGTCAGTACAGTGTAGTTAAAACATGATTTAAAAAGAAACATTTAAATCTCTTCACTAAAAGTGTCAACAAGAAGATGTGGGGTAACTGTGAGCTCCAAATGAGCTGACTGGTCAGACTAATTGGTCTCTGAGTCCTGCCACCCTTTCTGTACATGGGAGGTGGAGTACTCCTCTGGAGTCTTTCAGTAAGAAAGTGAGCCGGAGGTCACACATAATCAGAAATAGAAAGGACAGACTTCTCAAGCAGTGCAGCTTAATGAGGGCCTGCAATTTGCTATAGTTGCTTTGTTTTCTTTTAAAGAAACCCAGGGCTATTCCTTAAGAAAATGTTGACTAATAAAGTAAATGTGGAGTTAAATTGCCAAGCATAGTTTTCAGTTTGATATAGGTGCTTTATTAAGTGACATTAGTTATTTTTCCTCTCTAAAGGGGCTTTTAAAAATGTATTTTTATGTGAGGTCTGTTCAGCATAGATATATGACTGTAAGAATGGATATTCTGTGCATTACCAGAGAAGAACTATTTATATTTGAATTCCATAACAGGCTCCCCCGCCTCCACCCCGCCACCCACCCCCCCCACCGTTGAGTCCCTCGAAGATTTTCCTCTCTCCCTCTTTTCTCCCTGTTAATTCCCTTGAAGATTTGCATAATTTAATCCTGTCTGCATTGTCCCAGATCTTTGTGCCTACTTTACTTTTTTGATTTTCTTTACTTTTTAGAGTTACCTTTGGGCTAGAGGAAATACAATATTCCTATTGACTTCTTTCAGTGTTTCAAAATCGTTTGTTTATTTACTTCTTTCATTCTTTCCTGTTGTCATCCTCACCTAAAGAAGAGACTATTTTATTTTACATTATCTTGTATAAAAGGAAAGGGAAACTATTGGAAGGCTACTGAGTAGCTTACAGAGAATGCAGGAAGAGGAGGACAAAGTGTAGCACTGAATGAAGGGAGTGAAGGAAGGGAGTCAAGACAGCTGTCACTGCCTGACCAAGACACCACTGCTCGCTGTCCTTGCTGGATGCCCCTGTGGGCAACATGTTTTAAGTGTCATCCTAGCCACTTGATAAATTGCATGAATTTTCCTTGAAATGCTGACCCCCCCCCCATGTCTACTTTGTATGCTCTCCCACCCCTCCCCGCTCACTTCTGTTTTTCTCTGAAAATACCATCCAAATATGTATTTTAATGAGTCAAGATATATTTCTCATTCCCACTCTACCAGCTTAAGATATAAAGGAAGCAACCATTTCTGTGGAATAGGGCTTGATTTGGGGCCCATACTTTTGGTTTTTCCTTTTGAGATCAGACTACTCTGATTTTGGAGGTGGCAACTTTCCTCCCGCCTTGGGAGAGCCGAGGACTTCTGTTAACAGCTTTCCCTGTTTGTCTCATTGTGAGGCGCCCAGCACTCTGGTGAAAATCAGCAGCACATCTGCGCCAGCAATCACACCAGCTGGAATCCGTTGGCGCGTGCTCAGAGCATATGTTCTGTGGGCAGGTGTTAATTCCAAGAAGAGCTTTTCCACTACACCTGCAGATACAGAGCTGAAATACAGTGGGATCTTAGAAATCAGGAGATAATTTCTATTCTCATCTTACTCATTGCTTTGTCAGAATTCCCCAAAAGGAGCATCTTCCAGGTCAGTTTATAATTAGAAAACAAATATCCATGATCCCCCGCCCCCACCCCCAATCCCAAAACCTGTCCAGTATTTTTGTCACAAGCCCAACAAACAGTAAGCATACTCATGGAGTCTGGGAGCTGTTTTCAGACCCTTTCTACTACCCAAATAGCTACCCCTCTGTGGCTGTCAGTTCTTCTGGACTAGGACCTTGGGTCGTGGAGGTAAGTCCCTTCTTTGGCTAAACTGGCATTTGGGAACACCATGGGGTGCATGATTAAAGAGGGGGAGGCATCTTTAGTCTTCTCCCACTGGTAACTAGGCATGGATTATTCAGCTTTGGAAGTTGCTGAGATTGGTCCTCGGGGTGTATTTCAGGATGGAGGAGAGATAAGAGGTGGTGAATCAGGTGGTCATATTTAGCCCTGACATATCAGCAGAATAGGGAGCCACACAGAACTCAGAAGCTGAATTTCAGAAGAGCCCAAGATGGTGACTGGGCTTTTGGTGGGGAGAGATACTGGGGGCCTTCCACAGACCTGTGTGCTTTGCAGTTTTACTGAGTGTTGGCTCTGTAGAGTACATGATGGGCCAGTCCCTCCTGCCTGTTGTGTCCCTGTGGCATTGTTCACAGTACCTATATCATATCAGGAGGTGCTTCAAGGTAGGCAGGGTTTTACTTAAGGGGAATCCTCATTTCATGTTTTTAAGTCTTTTTGAAAATCAAAGCCAGGGAAAGTATGTGATTGGTTTCTTTTTTACAAAAAGGCATACAATGAGACTAAGCAATTTTGTTATGATAATGTGAATACAAAATCATCAGTAAAGTTTCCAAAGAGTTTATGCAGGGCATTTACCTCTCAAATTAAATAAACATGTAATGCCAATCCACATTAACTTTAAGGCATAAGTTCTTTATTAAGTTTCAGATTTGTATTTTAATGACTCTAAAATAATGCAAATAGCCCCAAAATCTTTAAACACAGCGGTGCTAAGTTATACCAGATAACACAATCTAGAAAGTGCTGATATGAATCAGTACATTTATTCAGTAATAATACAACTTATTGATAAATTATACATGTATATCACTGCCTAATTAGAAACCCCTTTTCTTTTTCTAATCTAGCACAAAATCAAACTGATTCTATAGCCTTTTTAATGGGAAAAATTGACCCGATATCTTTGTTTTATATGAAGTTTTTTTTTTCTCTTAACACTTAATTGCAAAGTGCTTAACAAAAGGTTTATTCAGGATAACTAAGCATGTGCTCCTTTTTTAACTTGCTGGAAGAGACTTGCCCCTCCAATCCAGTATCCCCAAAAGACATCTTTTAGAAATGAGTATCCTACCTAGAATAGCAGTTTATATGTTAGCCAATGTAGATCTGTGCTAATATTTTCCATATCTATCATCTTCGAGGGGTGATCACACCCACTGACAATGGAAACCACTTTGTGGGGAAGTGTTAATAGCAGCATGGTTTCACTTTGGTAATCAGGTAATCATGTGTATATACTTAGATTGGCATTTTAATATTATATTCTCTCTGCTACTCTGTACTTCAGGGTCCTAAGCTATTTTAAAAATCACTGGGTTTTGGCAAACACCAACTGAAATGTATATGGCAACTGCTTTCCTGAGCAAGCGTGATTTGTTATATGGCTGTTCAAGTTATAAAACTGTTCTTATATTGTAGGTAAACAAAATCTTGCTGTTTTTAAAGGTCACTGTAAATTGAGGTTCAAATTTCTGGCACAATTTTATTAGTATTCAGTTCTGAAGCTAATAAGATATCATGGTTTTCTATGTTACTCTCATTGTAACATCAATAAAGTGACTTTCAATAAAAGATTTATGTTATTTTGATGCAAGACTCCTTTAAGCCTATTTTTCTCCTAGACAATTTCTCTTTCAGAAGAATTGAAGGTATAGTAAAGGTTTGATTCTCTTATGTTCAACTGTGTCCTAGAAGAGACCAACTGCATGAAAAATGTAAGGCTCTTTTAGTAAAGCTGGAATGCTCATTTTGTTGGACAGTATCTTCAGCTGGGTGGCAGATCCATCTACTTTAGTTCATAAACTCTTTATCCCTCACCCTAACATGGATCCATTTCCTGTATCCTGTCCTGGTACGTATTTTGTACCTGTGTTAGATTCTCCCTGGTACTTATTTTGTACCAGTGCTAGAATCTAAAGCACTGGGTGAATTCATTGTCTAAAAAATTGTTCCACCTGGCCTTTTCAAGATTTCCCAACCATTTTAGCCACCAGACTTTATCCTGGTCTTCTAATTTCCTTGCCCTATACTCTTTGAAGGAACAAGGTAGTTCTAAGCATTCACGGTATTTGAATGTGAGAGAAACAGAAGTCATTGACTAAGGATTTGCACATTTATTAGATTTAAAAAAAGTTATGATTACATATAGCTCCATTTCTTATACTTTATATTATTTTAGGCATATAATAATACATTAAGAAGAACAGTAATATAGTAACACATTCAGTTGAGAAAAAGCAAAGTCTGCTTTAGAGACAAGTTTCAACTTACATCCCATTTCATGGGCTGATGGTACCACCTAAACCATCAGGCTGAAGCCAGTGTGGCTCAGTAGGAGTGAGAGCTTTGATTAATTAGACTGCTGTGATGCAAATCTATGCCAGCTGTCCCGAGATGTACCAGGCCTGCAACAAGATTCCTCTGAAGTGTTTGAAAAAGGTTATATACCTTATAAATCAGGAATTTCTTGAAGCACAAGACTTTAGCATACAAATTCTAAGTTTAATTTGAGTTGGGGTGATTTGAGGAACTTAGTCAATTTTCATAAAAATTGAGGTTCAAATTTGAATTCATCGCTTTACCATGCACCAACTAGATGATTTAAGAAAAAATGAACCAGCATGCCCTGTTGGAGTCGCAGTTTAAGTCCACCACCTCTGGCCAAGTGCAATTCACCTATGTCTGAAGATTCCAGGTTTATGTCCCAGGGCTGGGGGAAACAATTAAGATGAACAAGTAAATAAATAAAAGCATTTCTTCCTCCTCTGTCTTCCTGGCTGCCTGTCTGTGTCACCTTCATTTCTACCTGCACTTACTTTAAAAACAAACAAACAAACAAAAAACAACTGAGAAATAGTTGTAAAGAAGCGGATGAGGCTATACTCTGGCAGTATATAAAGAATGAAACACAGAACCCAACATAAAATAGAAATAAGGCAACACAAGATTCACTAGTAATGAAGACTTCGGCTGTAATTAAAGAAAGGGAATGGTTAAGTCAAATTTGTCAAGAAGGAAACTTTTTAACTGCAGGGACATATTGAAGACTAGGCTTCATGCTTTTAGAAAAAAACAGTGAAAGTAGATAAGTGGAAGATAGAAAACTTGGTATAAGGTATTGATAATTAAAATTGAATATTATTTAATAATATTAAAGTTAAATATTTCCAGGAGCATGGTTTTTTAATACTTTACACTAACCCAAAACTAATTCAGAACCATGATGAATGTAAGACAGCTTGGGTCTCATCAAAGCACTAGAATGGTTCCAATTGGTCCATAACCTTGAGGCAACTTCCTTACTGTGGTGATGTCATCCAGGAAATGACCATCTTCTTCAACTAATTTTTCTTTAAAGGAACCTGGGGAATCTGACGCAAATATCAGTTATTAGGACCCTGAAGGTGAGCTCCTGCCTCTTGTCTTCTGAGTCCCTTTTGGAAATTTCTGGACAGCTCAGGTAGGCGTAAGTAATTGTAAAGCTTGTAGCCTCACAGATAATATATTTGAAATGAAATCTAGACTCACCACAATACATAAAGCAGGCTGCCTCACATTCTGATATGTAGCCCAGGTGTGATTACTTGAATATAGGTTAGGATTGATTATTAAGTGACTGAATATATATGTAATATTTGAAAAAAATAGTGAAATAAGGCTGAAGATGCTTAGAAAATGGTTTATTTTTATTGCCTGAAAATTAATTGATCGTCTTAGTGATAACTCACATTGTGCCCTAAAATAAGACTTGGCAAGAAGAAAATACACTAACCTATTATGCAATTTTGCAAAAAGGAATAAATCAGACCACCTTTGCATTTAAGAAACAGAAATGTTATTGGTTCTAATTGTACCAACATACTTTCCATATTCCGATCCATCCCATTAAGTATCATCTTTTCAAAGATGGGGATCCTGAGGCTGAGATTGTCTAAAATGATCAAAACGCGTATTTAATAAGACGCACAGCCAGCTTTAGAACCTAGATCTTACTGAAAAGCCCAGACTTAAAAATACTAAAAGTATATGTTGATTCTCCCCCACCTCCCATTATAAATGTAATATTTGTCTATCAGAGATTATGTGGAAAAGGAAGAGGAAGGAAGTGTAATCATGATCCTGACTCCCAGTGGTAGCTACATCATTATTTTGGTACACGCTAGTCTTTTTGCTGCATATGTTTTTTAAGTGTGAATACACGGCATATCAAAATGGAAGTATCAATATTTTGGAAATTAACATCTGATTTTAAAAGGGAAGCATGCACATCATAGAAAACATGGAAAATACTGAAATGTTGTAAAGTTAAAGTCACCTATAGGAAAATACTGAAATGTTGTAAAGTTAAAGTCACCTATAATTCCACTAGCCCAAAATACATAGTTAATATCTCCATATATTCCCACAGTATATTTTGATCTTTGTTACATAATTAAGCTCATGATGTACAAGGTTTTTCAGAATAGTTAATTCAGAATGGTTTACATGGATGGTGGCAAAAGGAATGTGGTGATATTATTTACCACTCAAATTATTCAATAGGCTCAAAGAGGCAGGGCATAATTACTCACATTCCTGGTTCATTCGGATAGCCATCAAATATCTGTAGCCCTAAAACCTGTGCTAAGTTTCCACTTACGTGACCCCTGAAAAGGATTTTTATGAGGGTTTTAGTTTGTTTTTGTGTTTGTTTATTTGCATACAGGTGGGTCTAAACCATTTACATTATAACACTCCACACATAACACTTTCAAAACTATATAAAAGCCCTTCTACGAGAGGCAAGAACAGCTATATTTGATGACAAGATTTTGGTATCCTACAATGAAAAACATAGAATGTGCCTTAAATATTTGCACACTTATATTTATATACAAGAGATTTAGCAGGAAAATGAGGCATGACTGACAATGAGTGGCTCAAGGAAGTCCTAAATAGGATAACAGACCTGATCTTATATTAATAAAATTCCAAAGAATTTATTATCAAAACTGAGAATGAAACTTCAGTTACATAAAGTAATTTTGTGTTACATAAGTATTTTGTATTACATAAAGTAATAAACCTTTAGAACAATTGTTAGGAAGCATACATTACTGAAGGCGGAGGGTAAAAGCAAAAGAACTCATCGTTGGAATGTTGATTTGTTCATACAGCTTCCTCTTTTTTAAACGCTCATAACACACTGAATGAACTGAAAAAGAGAGAAGTCAGTGTTATACTGCAACCCTCATAACACTTAATACACCCTAGCTTGTTTGTTTAGCAGCTTACATTTTGGTATTCTAATTTGAATTGTGAATTAAAAAAAATCTAAAATGAGAGTAAATAATGGATGGAAAGGTTCATTTTTTGAAGGAAGCAGTCTAAGATTCAAAGCTTCCCCTAGGAAGGTCTTACTATGAAGGATAAAGAATTATTTAAATTTCAAATAACATCTAATGATCAAAGTCAAAGCACCTACCCACAAACACAAAGAACAGCTGAGCTTATACTATTTCATCACCTGAGTACTTCCTACCTGCACGGTATTACCCTTCTACTTAATGCTGCGTTTCTGAACAGTGTGTTCCCTTAACTTGTACTTTATTAAAATAAATTATCAGGCAAATATATATATATATATATATATATATATATATATATATATAGACAGAAACAAAATATCTGACCCTTCCCCTGTAATTCAGAAACACGAGTTTAGAAATTATCAGTATGTGCTGTAAAATGTTTGCCTCACTAAGCACACACCAGGACTTCTTTTTTCTCTGTTTTCTTTTTCACTCTTCGACCACCAAGAGGCACCATGCACAGCTGGTCCCTGCATTTCTGCAAGGGCACACTGATTATCCCCATTTCAAGAAAGGAAACCAAGGATTGAAACATTTAGAGTGACTGCATCTGAAGACAAAGCCAGTGCACTTTCTCCTTCACAGGCTTCCTCTGCCTCTTTGGAAACAGTGACAGAAATGTCACCTGAGAAGTAAATGCAACTAAACAGAATACAGAGCAGAACATATTTATTTATACGCGTGCTAAGTCTTTCTAAAGTTCACTCATCACTGTAGCAACTGTTAAACTGAAAATATGTGCACCTTTGCATTTTGTAATGGAGAAACACTGTAGAATATTTGGTTACAACAGTGAGCTCAAGTCTGATTAAAAAAAAAATCTGGCTGAGTCAAAAATAAAAGGAGAAACAACATCTTCCTATTTTGTTATGAGCGTCTAACTAATGCCATCAGACTGGTTATAAGCTCTCATCCTATCTCATTTCTGTGGCTGTTTAGTAAATAAATGGTTTTCAAACTGTGGCTAAGTTTCTGCCTATGTCTTCAATGAAGAGCATGTAGCAAATAACAGCTAATTCTCAAAGGCTGAGATGATTTGTCTATAAAGACAAAAGCTGACACAGAATCAGCATGGTATTTATCAAAGACATTCTGATGGAAATCTCACAACCCAGTGAAGAAGGCATGATCACTACATCCTGCTTCAGTTTCAGAGCAGTGAAGATAAGGGCCTAAGTTTATCAGAAGGACGAGATGGACTTTGAATCAAGTTGGTCTTAACAATGCCAATCAAACAGTAGTCTATTGGTAAGACTAGTAATGAATGAAATTAATAAATTCTGTACTCCTTCAAAAGAGTATATATCTTTTGGTATATATCTTGCCTGTCAACTTAGATCTTAATTTACTGAGACTTACATCATCATATGGGAAATTCACAACACCTTGCTGACCAGCATCCCGTCTTCGAAAGCTGTCTGTAAAACAGTACAGAAAAATTCATAGTTGAAAAAAAAAAATCTGAAATCACAAGTGGTAATTACTTTGGCATTGAATTTAAACTGTAGTAATATTTAAACTCTATAACCAACCAACATAAAAGATCAATGCAAACTGACTGTGACTATGAATAGATTTAATACACAAAAAAGTAATAGTACATACAGAAGTAGGTCAATTGTCTTTTACAATGTAGAACTGAAAGTAAACGCTTTATCCCAAAACCATAAAAGCTATGCATCTTCTGAGGTCAGTATTTAGTAGTGATAAAAGAAGAGAATTTCAATTTTCTTAGCAGGTAGTTTAATTACAAAAGGGTGGAATCCCTCAGATGGCAAATGGACTGTGACCAGAAATCCCCAACATGTGAGTTTTGTCCTACTGAAAAGAATTTACTTTAAATGAAAAAAATTTGTCATCCAATTTTTGTTAGGATGCAAATATTTTATAAAACCTGATACTAAAAGGAGTAAAAAATGAATGGAACAAGAAAAAATATACAAAAGAAAAAGAATAAAGGGAATAGAAAAGTAGACATTGTTGAAGTAGTAGCGATTAAAAAAAAAAATCGGAAACATGATCACCAATTAAAATATTTTCCAATAGGAGGAATTAGGAGAGAGAACTATGAATGAATGATGACACTCTTTAAAATATTGCACTACACTTTCTAGGAAGAAAGCAGAATACTGCTTCATCTTCTGATCAAAAAACGCACCCTTTAACATGTTTGGGAACAGGAGTAAAATTTAGTTAGGTTTATTTTAATATTCGAGTACTTACTAATTGAAAACAATTCTACTAGGTATGCTTAAGAGCAATGTTAAAAAACCACAGATGTCAGCGGGAAAAAAAGAGAATGAGGAGAATGTTCAGCAATACTGAAAAATGAAATGTCATAAAAGTTGTATCCTCCTGGCCCTGGGGACAAAGACACACCTGTGAGAGCTCTCAGTTTGATGCAGCAGGCGATGTAATCATCGAAGGTGATCTTTCCGTTGGTGCTGTATCGTTTTGCAATTGAATTCACGGCTTGAGGGCTCAACCTAAATCCTGAAAGGAAGAAAAATCCAGAAAACATTTAAAGGATTACAAAAAAACCTATTAAATAATCAAGTCCAATTTTTTAGAGACTGAGTAATCTCATTATGAACACACACACACAATTGCTTTGTTTTTAGAAATTAAAAACAAACAAACAAATGCTTCCAGCATGTTAGCCATACTCACCCATTGTTGTCAGGGCCTTCTGCAATTCTTGAGGATCCACTGTTCCACTTCCATCACTGTCAAAACTGATGAAGTGTTGTCTCCAGCCATTCAGTACAGCCCAGAGTTCTTTAAATTCAGTGAAACCCATTGTGCCTGACATATCTCTCTGAACTATAATCAAGGATTAAATCATCTTTATTTTGCAACATTTTTTAAGATTAAGTCAAAGATTCAAGGATAAGGGAATTTAATATTCTTTCTGCTAAGAAGGTTTAAAAAGTTCTATGTTCTTCTTGGTATAATATAATAAAAAATTAAATAAGTGATATATTGGAAAGGATTTATGGAGGAAAAGCTTTGAGCAATATTTTCACTGTGGGGAAAAGATAGTTTATGTGTTGCAACTATAAGGCAATAACATGGCCATTGTGAGTCGCATGTAAAAAGTGGTCTTGTTACTGGAACTGGACTGCACTTTCTGGGTGCACCAGGCTGTGTTTTCCCTTCTGTCCCAGATGTCCTCTTTGGACCTAGCACTCACTTCTTAAAACATGCCAGCTGTAAGGGTTTCACTTTTGAATAATAAGGGTGGGCTGGAAGGCACCACAGGGCCAGCACTAGCTAAACTGAGTTCAACAACTGTGATGTGAAAAATTCCATCACTTGAAAGTCCAGTGTAACTTACACAGAGCAACCAATGTTAAAGCAAAACAGCTCTTCTGACCACACTGATACTTGTTTTCTTTTGATGTTTTCTTGAATTCTCAAACTACGACCATTCCATTTTCTAGGCTTCCTTCCTTTTTCACACCAAATTCCATCTTCAAAGCTAATTATTTTGGACAACTGTATCGTAGTCATTTGTCACTTTGTGCTCACTGGGTTATTCTGAGATGACTTTCTTTCATCTAAGATTACTTATTTTAGGAAGTCATTTTTTGTGAAGAAAAAATAACTAGACAGTTATCGGGGTAAAGGATACATCCAGCATTGAAACCATAAGCCGGCAAGTCTCCAGGTTAAAAGCTGTTAAATCAAGAAAGGTACATACATAGTAAGACAATTTCAAATATTCACATTCCATATATTCAAACTAATCAGGAGAGTGACTGTTTATACATTCTTATCTTTAAATGCTTATTCAACTTATGGGTAACTATATTATATGGAACTTTGAAGATTTTATAGGGAAGATTCCTTTTAGAACCCAAACTGGATCTTAACAACTTTAATAGAAACCTTTTTTGTAAGTAGTGCATTGTATTCAGATATTCAGATGTGATTATGGTTTTGAAGTTAGAGAAAAAAAGTTTCCTTATTTTTTAGAAAAATATACACAAGTTATTTGTAGATGAAATAAACGTTAAGATACCTGGAATTTGCTTCAGAAGAAAACATTTGGGGCCTAGGTATGACAAGAGTGGCAGATCATTGACAAATGTTGAATTTGAGAGATGGGTGCACTATATAATGGGATCATTATATAATGATTTCTATTCTTGGATAAGCTTGATGTTTTCTATAATAGCCTTTTTAAAGTATTTTATACTTTCTTATCTTTAAAACTGTAATATCGTTGAGTTCAATTTACCAATGTATTATAACCAGTGCAGTGAGTGGGAAAATAGAGTACTTTGTTTCTATTCACAATTGACTGCACATAGCTGGTTTTGGTAGTTCTCTGCCTAATCATTTATTTTTCTTTCTTTTCCCTTTAATGTCAGGCACTGAGTGGTAAGCTCCTACTTCAAATAGCCTTAAACTTCTTTTCATATACAATAGCTTATATATGAAGCCATTTATAAATATGCTTCTAGAATTGTGTGTTCAATAAAAGCACTCTGGAGTAAGACCCAACTCAATGATGGGCATTTTAGTTATTTATATTTTTTTAGTTATAGTTTCAGAGTGTTCTGTGGGTATTCCTGCACCTCAGTTATACAATCAAACTAGAATACACTGACTGGTTAATGGCCCATTGGTAATCTACTTCAGCAGAATAATTCCTTGTATCTTACATTGTGTCAATAAGAATAACTGAGGAAACATATAGGTGCAAAGAAGTTGTAAGGCTGGAAGGCAAAAGTGACAAATGACATTGGCAAAACTTGTATAAATTTTGCAAGTTTGTTGAGATACACATAGAACATTTTCTATAGCACTTTCTAGCTTCATTATTTTCTCTAACCAAATTGAATTTAATATTCAACTGAGCTTTTACTACTATGTCTACAGAGAGTACAAATGATAGTTTGTACAAACTTCTAAGACTCCTGGTTAGGAGACTATTTTGAATTTCTTTCAGTCTCCCTTTGAACCATAAATAAAATTCTCTGAGGTGAGACGAAGCAATATTTTCAACACTTTTGAGAAAGAAGTGACTGATTCTTCATTCTGACTTTGAAATTATGTGGGCCTATGAAGTCTCTCTAGTCTACACTAGTGGTCCTCAACCCTGGGTGTTTATTAGAATCATCTGATGCCTGGGTTGCAACACAGAACAATTTTTTTTTTTTTTCTAGCTTACTGGGATATTGACATATAACACTATTTAAGGTGTATAATGCGATGACTTGATATACATACACCTTGTAAAATGATTACCACAATACCACAATAATGTTAGTTTGCACTATCCGTCACCTCACAAGTTTACCTTGTTTGTTTTGTTAACCGCAGAACAATTAAATAGGAATCTCTGGGTATGGAACGCAGATGTCAGAAAAAAATTTTTCAAAGCTTCTCAGATGGTCCTAGTGAGCAGAGTTGAGACTACCATTCTCAAAGTGCATTCCTGGATCAATGTCGCAGGGAACTTGCTAGAACTACAAGATCTCAGCCTTTAACTCACTTCTATAAAAAGGACTAGAATCTCTTCTAAGTAAGCCCCTTAACTACACCAACAAAATCAGAATCAGCAGCAGCATTTTAACAAGATCCCAGAGGTTCTATAGTCACGTTAAAGCAGCTGGTTCAGCCCAAACCAGCATCTCCTGCAAATCGTCAGGTCTCACTTAGACCTCTTGAACGAAAAGCTCCAGGGAAGAACCCAGCAGTCTGGTTGTAGCTTTTCAGGTGGTTCTGATGCTGTTAAACTTTGAGAAACATTGCTCCAGAGGGTCTTACAACCACAGGACAGAGCTGGTTAGGTTTCAGATCAAGGTTTTAGAGGGGTTGTGAGGCAGACATGAATGACAGTACCATCCACTTGGTCACTGAGTCAGAAACCCAGGGGCATCCTCTTAAGTCCCCATTTTCTGATATTTGATTATCCTTGTTAGAACTATAGCTTTAGAATTCATTTCCAGCCCCATTATCAATTTCCTGAGTTAGTTAACATTCCTGCATAATTTCAACAGCCACGTAGCAGGTCTCTCCAACACCCCAAGTTCCCACAACTGCTCTTTATCCTATAGCAGGGTAGTGTGCGAGCTTCCATATAAAACTCAGCTGAGGGGTTCCATTGCTCTCAGGTCCAAAGTCTAGATACTTTAAACAGCCTATAAGGTCATACACATATTTTCCTATTCTAGCTAGTTTTCTACTCTTTAATCCCATACACTATCTTCCTAGTGAATTTCTCTCAGTTCCTTGCCTGAAACATGTTCCTTCTCATCAACTGGTCTCTTGTACAGGCAAATATCTATTTGTCTGGGATACAACATCTCTATCCATTCACTTTTTGGTCTGCCTCATTTCTGCTTTACTTTCATTTTTGCTTAATTTAGCTGTCAATTCTGCAAGGAAACTCTCTTGATCTGTTTGCATTTAAGTGCCCCTTCTATGTGATTTCAGTCTCTGCACTTCATTTACTCCAGAGCCTTTTACAGTGTTCGACAGGCACTGTCTGCGGTCGCACACCCCAGCTCTTACTACATGGTGGGGTCCATTAAAAATGCGTTAGCTGCTTGGACAAGTGAATGGACAAGAGTGAATTCTCATGCCTATGCAAGAAGCTATCTACCCCTCTCAAATAATCTAAGAAGGATGTGTTTTTAAATAAAATCTTTGGATTTTAACTAATACTTAATATATAGTCCCTTAAGTCAAATACCAATCTTAAGTCAAAATAAATCAGGGTATAGGGCTATGACTTTTCCATTTTAGAACATTTTGCATGCTTCTTAACAAATACCCATCAAGTACCCATTTTGTGTAGGACTCAGGATGACAGGAAGCTTGAAGCTACAAATGTGAAACTGAATGCTGCTCTAGCTCACAGTCTAAGTTTATGTGCGTGTACAGCTCTGATCAAGGTAGAGGGCGAGACATCATGGAGACACCCAGCAGGTACTGAGTAGGGAGAGGATTTTTCCTAGTAAGAAAGACTTCAGAGTAGTAGTAGCATTTAAATCAAGCCTTGAATGATAGGTCAAATTTGGTGACAGCCAAGGGACCAGCTTACATAGAGAGAAGTAGGAAAATCAGGGTAGATAAAGAAGGTTGTACTATAGAGGATCTCTAATTCTGCTAAGTTGTTTAGCTTTTACTTTATATGAACCAAGGAGCTACACAAGATCTATAGAAGAGGAGAGTGAGTTTAGAGCTGTGTGTCTGGAAGAACAGAAATATGGTCAACTTATGAGAAGGATTTAAACGGGAAGGAATGAGATGGTGCACAAACAGAAAATTCACCATTTCAGACAGTTCTAATAAACTTAGAACACAGATATCTAGTTTGGATAAGGAAAATTCCTGCTCATTTTATTTATTTTTTATTAAAGTTTCATTAGTTTACAATACCATGTAAGTTTCAGGAGGACAGAGTCACACCTCAAAGTGTTTATCACACTACAGACACCAAAAAGTGTTTATCACACTACAGACACCGCCTGCATTCTAGTGCCAGTCACCACTATCTTCTTTATTCCCTTCAACCCCAAATTTCCTTCCCCACATCTGGTAATCACAGTTTTGATTTCAGATGAAATTTTAAGTGAAGATGTAGGCAACCAAAGGAAGGCAAAAGGAATAAACATCACCTCGCTCCCAAAGATGTGAGACATGACAGATTTTATTCCAAGTTATTACTTTCTTGATCAATATTAATTGTGCTTTTCCCCATACCAGAAATTGTTTTATTAATGCTGATTCTATTTTAAGTAATTTCAAAAGAATCTTTGCTATAATTTCACACTTACTCTCTGTCCTTTCTTGTGTTCATTCTACTGAAATTCCTCAAATGTCGTTTCTTCTAGCAGACTCCACAATGTACTAGGCCCAGCAGTAAAGCCCTCCATATTGTTGTCTCCCAAACTTACCACAGAGGAACAACTATACTTAGAGACAAGAGAGAAGGTGAATTATTATAGATTAGAGCAGCTTCCTCAATAACTCCTCTTCTCGAAATGGTTGTTTCATTTTAAGCAGGTTAAGAAGGGGCCTATAGATACCAGCTGAAATATCTTCTCCACTCCCAACCTCAACTGTGCCTTTTGGTTCGAAAGCTGGATTTAATAGGTCAATAGATATATAACTTCTATATTACAAAACTCACTCTGACACCCCCACCAAGATGGCTTTGTAGTTTATTCCAGCCTCTAGGACCAGATGACAATAAGCAAACTGACTTAGTCACGTGGTCCTGACGATTCAGGAATGTCTTCTCTATAACTCAATCCATAAAACCAACATGATTTTCTCAGATGGAAGTTTTACAAGCACTGCTCCCTATGGAAATACAATCCACTTTGTTAGTCAGATTTTAAAACCTGCCACACCTCTTCACTGAAAGGGTGTAGAATAAGAACTATGCTGTGACATAGCTCACCTTTGTAAACCCTGCTATGAGACCGTCTCTGCTCACAGCCTCATTGCTAGAGTTTAATATTTAACAATTTAAATTTACTGCCTACAACAATTGAAAAAAACCCAACAAAAACCTAATCTAGAAGTGCTTCTTTTATTTGGGGGTAGATTAAATGGCAGAAATGCAAAAGGTTCCTGTTTCATACCAGTTCTCCCAACAAGGAAAGGTTATAACAGGATACTGAAGTTATAAAACAAAAGATAATAAAAATAGAAATGCACACAGTTTAAAAGGACACACAGTCATCTAGTAAGTATGCCATGCCAATCAAAAAATGACGTCCTAAGTCCATTCTCATTTGGGAATGTTAATTCAGTTTGTCAGGAAGGTGGACTTTGATTTGATGTTTTGTTTCAATTAGCAACTGGCAAAAAAGATGGCGGATAAGGCACTTGAGCTGAGATACTGTTCTCTGTATTTGATTCTTGGTTATTTGTCATGGTGAAGATCTGATTTGAAAAGAAGCATGTGGAATGAGTGTGATAATGAGAAGTCCCAGTCAGCATGCAGCAAGTTGGTACCAGTTTCCTATCTGCAGCTTGTGGCAGAGAGCTCAAAAGGCAGGAAGGTGGGTGGGTGGGGGGTTGTATAGCTATGATCCAGTTTGTGAGGAGCTGAGAAGAAGTGGGGTGAAGACTAGTGTAAACAGTTCAGACATTAGGAATGGTAACCTCCAACTTAGCCTGAACATATTCTCTAAAGTGAAAAAAGAGTAAAGACAAGAGGGATATCATGGCAAGATTTCATGTTGCCAGTAGCAAACCCTGAGCTCAGAGACCAGAAGTACAGAACTATATTCCTGAGGCCTAGGAGGTGGGTGACCAGATACACAAGACCAGCCTCTCAAAGTCATCTCTTGGCAAACAGTCAGCAGTAAATATTAGCTCCTATCATTAATGATACCTAACCCAGAAGATTTCATTTTAGCACTTTAACTCATCTTCTGTGAAGAAGGCCACACAGACTCCCATTGTTTCCAAATGAGACAGTTTGAATGGTTCCAGAGTCATAGAACCCAAATCCAAGAAACTCACTAAAGTGGTGGTAGTGTGGAATGATTAAGAAATGCTTTCAACTTAGCACTTACTTTTTCAAATTCTTAACTTTGCTGGATCAGAAAAGCTCAGTTTCTCTAAAGGTATGTTCAATAGTAATAGCTAAAATATAAACCACAGGCGTACTTCTAGAGGAACTCTGAGACTTTCAACTTACGTTTGTATCCTCCGGCAATGCCAGATTGTGTCAGGCATCTCTGCAGTTCATCGGCATCTATTTGCCCATCCTTTTGAAAAAATAGGAAGAATCACAAAATTGGTCTGTATTTTTCAGTTCTTTAAGTATTCAATGCAGTGGTAACAAAAAAGAAAATTAGTTTTATCAGGAATACAGGAATAACCTTTTTTTTTTTTTAAAAAAAAGGAATGGCTCCTAAAAGTAGGCATTCTTTTCCTCACTCTATTTCCAAAAGCAAACTAATGATGAAAGACAATCTTTAAAGTCTTCTCTCTCTGATGAATAAGAGACATAAACAAAAAATACACCCCTTAATTCCTAGATTAAGTGGGCATTCAGTGTCAGACTCTAGTACGTAAGAATTAATGAAGTAAGAACTTTCATTCTTACACTTATATTTTAGTATTACAAATATCTGTTCTTCATTTCCTTTATATTGCAGAATTAGATTTGGCATATTCTCAAGCATAAGGTTTCGCTTTTAATAAAACACTGAGGTGAATTCACTTTCTTCCATTATACATAATATTTTAAAATGTATGAGTAAAACTAGTTTGCATTTCAAATGACTCTTCTCTCTGTCTGAGTTAGGGAATTGCCAGTCAAGCATTTTATAATTATAGTTGCTTCAAAATCTTATTCCTCTGTCAAGTATTTTTTTGGGTGGGGAAAGCAGGGTACACAACTGACATCAGTAAATAAAAAGCTTGGTTCAAAGAGAGGCCTCTGTGACTCACCTTTTCTTATGAGAGGAAAGGTTTTTCAGACCAGTTATGTCTGGGAAATACAAGTTCCCACTACCTATTTATCAGTTGACCTCATCAGTCAGAACTAGATATGTGGTATTTTTAAATAAAATGCTCAAATCCTCAAGACCATGGATACTGTAAATTCTAGATGAGGAGTAGGATCAATAATCTGAAAGAGAATGGATATGCTGATGCAGGCCAGAGCTGCTGAAAGCTAAGTAGGTGGGGTCGCTTACAGACTGGAGGCACAGCCAATCTAAGAATAGGTGTCTAGAGGTGCCACGTCTTGTGGTTTCAAAGATACAGATCATTAACAGATTAAGCAGATACTTAAGGGGAAGCTCTTTCAGTTTAGTTGAATTTTCCATTCAATACTCAACCTTTATTTCTTAGAGCTTATCCTAAGGTAGTCTTAGGTTGTTATCCCATAATATTCTACAAGTTTTTCAGACTAAGATATCCTTAGTTGTAGCTTTTGATGGAAACAAAGGTCAAAGTCAAAAGAACAAATAACCCCTCTGGACATATGAGCTAGGGAAGAGTCCTCTTCAGGGTGCCCACACCTGTTATATGATTCAGAATGTGGAGAAGTGAAAGGTTTTGGAGAACTGACCCTATTCTCTCTCTGGGTCAACAGGCCACACAGCTAATAAGGACATGGAAGAACTGACCTAAGTAACAGCATCTGCATCAAGGAGAATCTAAAGTGTTCATGAGATTAACTTTCTGATACTAAGAAGAGAGCAGTAACGTCCCTATTTTGAAATCAGTGGGTTTTCACCATGAATACCAATTTCTTAACTAACAATTCAACCCAAAGAAAGCTTCCGTTAGAATCTGGCCCCATAATTACTAGTACATGTCTTTAAGTTGTACTAACAGGTGTTTATATTTACCAGATATGAAATTTATCCGGAAACCACCCTGGACAAAATTCAGTTTTAAAGACATCTTTCTACAACCTCAGACATATTTATAGTCCCCTTTCTGTTCAACCTGACCCAAGTCAACCACAAGTTTAGCTTTGAAATGAACAAAAATAGGATCAACACTCTGTCCTAGGTCTGAATATTCAGAAATAAGTGACTACAACTTTCCCTTTTTTCTTTTACAAAAGCAAAGATATTCTTTCCCAGAGGAAAAATCTTTTTCACAATTGTAGAATCTGACAATTCTTTAATATGAGAAGGAAAAGCTAACCTGTCCAGCTACAGCAGCAAAGTAACCATACAGCGGATCCTGAGTTTGTCCGGGAAAGGCAGGTCCTCCGGGAGCTCCTCCAAACTATGAACCAGGAAACACAAACACATCATCATTCTGCTGAATCCAAGTGTATATACTGCTAACCACTGAGTGCCTTTGTACAAAGTCAGGCAGCTGAGCCTTCCCATTGTTCACCTTGGGCACTCAGAAGCCACTCACTCCAGTCCTTTCTCCCACTCTCACCCCATTGTAATTTAAAAACTGGCAGCTAGGACCAAAACGAATTATCCTGATAGTGACATCTGCATAAGGAAATAAATTTTTCAAAAAAATCCCTATTACCCTGCAGGTTACTGAAGTTAGTGAATACAACCTAGGCAAGAAACTTAAAAGAAGGGCTGTGAATTGTTCTCTTATTTTTATAATGTGTAAAGCGTTGAAGGTGAGATTTGATCAAATACTGAGACTGGTGTAGACTAGGGAGGGAAAGGGGCCTCGGCTGGCTATTTCGGGGTGAGTACTAAGAGCGGTGAAAACCTGCGAGGTAAGATTCCATCCTGGAAACAGTTCCCAAGACAACGGGCATCTCTGAAACCTGGGAGGGAGACCTTCCGCCATACTTTTACTCCACCGGCCTTTCCCAGACTTCCCCCGCTCCCCTTTTCTTTTCATGAGATCTCTGAACCATTCTAGATTAAAATGGCTGTTAGGTGAATTGGAGGAGGAAGTCAACACCCAGTTTGCACAATTTCACATCGCGTATGAGAGTCACAGGGTAGGCTTCTTGGGTCACAATCCATTCGTCCCCTGGCCCCTGCAGAGCCACCCAGGAGGAGAAGGACAGAGAGAAGGAAGGAATCGGAGGTAGAGGCGGATCGGCAGGGGCCTGGGACGAAGCAGTGACCAGAGAGATGGAGTCGCCCGGGACCCGCCCAGCGGCAGGACCAACAGTACGATCTCCAGCGTCGTCCGTGTCCAAGGGTCGTACCAGGACCAAAAGCCCGCAAGGGTAGCACTTACCCCGCCTGGGTAGTACCCGCCGCTGGCGCCAGGGTGCCCCGGGTACGCCATGCTGCAGACTGCTTAGCCACCGCTGCCCTGCCGCCCAGCTGATCCCCTGCCCTCTGCTCGGCTGGGCTGGTCCGCCCCTGGAGTGCACCAAGCCGGCTGTCGGGGGCGCGCGCCTGGGCGAAGTCCTGTTCTGGTTTTAATTCCGCGCCGCTGCTCTCTGCCTTGCTCTGCCCGGTCCTCGTATTTTATATGCCGTGGCCTTGCAAAATCTAAAGCTCGCGGGTGACTTAGGACCTCTGATGTAATTCACTCCACAAGCTATCCTCCCCTCGACACGAATGACACATTCCAACATCAATAGACTGTCCCTGGAATTCTTTTTTTCCTTCCTACTTGGCTATTTTCTGATAGGTTTTTGTTGTTGTTGTTGGTTTAAATTTTAAACAGCTTTATCTGACTGGGTCAACCGTCTCTAAGGTGAGCCTGGTATTGGAAGAAGAGGCTGAATACTTTAGGGCAGCTCTTAATTGTTTGTGGGAGAAGGAGATGTTCAAAAGTCAAAATATGAAAGCACCCCGGAAAACAGGAGTCAATTTCAAGAACTGTACAAGAGAAATTTGGCTTGAGGTTGTACATTTTCTGAATAACAAGGCGTGTTTCCTTGTAGTCTCCTGGTTAATCAGGGCGTGACTTGCATGTGGTGTGGGGACCTCTGAGGGTGTTTACCGTGGTAGGGCCGCTTTACCCGGATCATTCTTAGAAAATGAGCTGTTTGAAGTATCTGATGATTCAGACAAGAACAGTCATTTTCTCTAAAATTACTAAGCTACCCATTAGACAAGAAAAGTTGAGAGCAAACTTAAGAGTCTGCTGATGAATATTCAGGATTGTGAGAGTAGAACTACAGGTGTTTGAAAAAGTGGTTTTCCCCACACTTTTTTCTTTTCACCCACTTTTGGATGGGAGAGGGGAGTTTGAATTACCTGCTAGGTGATTGATTCAGGAAATGGATTCCAGTTTACAAATACCACAGCTGTCATTGAGTAGGTATGTTATGAATCCGTTGACCCCTCTGGGTTTCACAAATACACACACTCTCTCTCTGTCTCTCTAGTTATTTTATTGTGGTACAAACACTTGTAATGAAATCCACCCCCTTAACACAATTTTAAGTGTATAGTACAGTATTATTAATCAGTGTCGTACAGAAGATCTTTAGAACTTTTTTATCTGACGTGACTGAAATTCTATACCCATTGAACCATTCCCTATTTCCCCTTCCTCCAGCCACCGGCTTATTTTTGATATTATGTGTTTGTAGACACTTGCAGTATTTGTCTTTTTTGATTGGCTTATTTCACTTAGCATAATATCCTGAAGTTCATCCATTGTGTAGCACATAATAGGATTTCCTTCTTTTTTAGGCTTGAATAACTTTCCATTGCATGCCACATTGTTTTAATTTATCATCCATAGATGAGCATTCAGGTTATTTGTACATCTTGGTTATTGTGAATAATGCTGCAGTAAACACTGGTGTGAAAATATCTCTTCGAGATCCTGTTTTTAATTCTTTTTTATATAGAATTGAAAGTGGGATTGCTGGATCATATGGTAGTTTTATTTTTAGTTTTTTGAGGACCCTCCATATTGTTTTCCATAGTAACCACACCATTTCACATTCCCACCAACAATCAGCAAGAGTTCCAATTTGCTACTTACTTGCCCAGACTTACTGTTTTCACATTTTTTAATGAAAACCTGCCATCCTGACAGATGTGAGATGATATTTCAGTACGGTTATGATTTTTCATTTCCTTGATAATTAATGGCATTGGACAGCTATCCACAGATCTGTTGGAAATTTTATGTCTTTTATGAAATGTCTGGTCTCCTTAACTTATATTTTCACCAAGTTTATTAAGTTTTGTTATTGTTGTTATGTTACAGTAGTTCCGCAAGTATTTTGGATACTTATCAGATATATCTGTTTTGCAAATACTTTCTTCCAGTTCATGAGTTGTCTTTTCATTCTTTTGCTGTCTTTGCAATGCAGAAGCTTTTCTCTTTGATCTGGTCCTACTTGTCAATTTTTTTTTTTGTTGCCTGTGCTTTTGGTGTCATGCCCATGAAACTTTGCCAGACCAGTGCCAGGACATATATTCTTCTCGGAGGTTTGGAGTTTTAGATCATACATTTAGGTCTTGAATGGATTTTTAACTGATTTTTGTGTTTTATTTAAGATAAAGGTCCAACTTCATTCTTTTGCATGTGAAAACCCAGTGTTCCCGATACCATTGGTTGAAGAAACTCTCCTTTGTCCATTGTGCATTTGGGCATTCTAGTCAAAGACCAGCTGGTTGTGAGTGCATGGATTTATTTCTGGGCCCTCTGGTCAGTATGTTGGCCTCCTTTTTGAAGTCTGTTGCTTCAGAGAGACGTCACCAACTCGAAGGACTAGATGGCGATGGCTGAACTCAGCTGAATAAGCTCTTTCAAAACTCAAGTTTGAAAGAAGTATATAGCGTAACAATATTTTTAAGTAATGAAAAATGAGCATTGTGGATAAATGACTATGTTATATTCTGTTGTCTTTAGATGTCTTCCTCTTGCCCTGCTATGAAAGAGTATGAATGGAGTGCTTCAAATGAAATTCTTGCAATTAGTGTTAACAAATTAGTAAAAGATGGCTACTTTTGTTTATGAAAAATATTATGGAAACTAATAATAACAACAGCACACATGTAGATAATACTTATATGCATCAGACCTTCTGTTAAGAATTTTACATATTTATGTAATCCCTATAAAGCCTTGTTAAACAGATGTTATTACCATCCTCATTATACAACTGAAGTAATAAAATTGCTGAGAGAACTAGTCCAAGAGGAAGGAATACAGAGCTGTGCTGTGTCACCAGGCCTTCCGGCTCAGCCTATGCCAGGGGACTGCCGGCTTTGTAAAGGGCCCTATAATAAGTTAATATGTTAAGCTTTGTGGATCATACTTCCTCTGTCAAAACTACCCAATTCTGCCATTGTAGCATGGAAACATTCAGATAACACACAAATGAATGGGTCTGACTGTGTCCTAGCAAAGCTTTATTTATGGGCACTATAATTTGAATTTTATGATATTTTCATATATCATTAAACAGTCCTCATTTTTAAAAATTATTGAAAGGTGTTGATACCATTCTTAAATCCCTGGTGTCTAAAATAAGAGGTAAGTCAGATTTAACCCCTGGGTAGTAGTTTGCCAACCACTGCTAGAAACACTTTAGGATCCACACTTAAGACTCTGGGAGAAAAGCACTTTAACAAATGATTTGCTGGCTTTAAGATAAAGTTTATGGATAGCAGTGACTGAGTCACCCTGAGGAATGATGCTCCCCAGGACAGCATCCTATGTGTAGAATGGATCTTCAGAGTCTTCCGTCTTGCCCACTAGCTGATCAAGAGAAACATTGTGAAACCCTGAGTGTGGGCCTCACCCTGTGATAGCAGCCAGAGGCTTGCCCAGTGACAAAACCGGATGCCAAGTTCTTCTTTAAATGTGTGTCTATGTAATATCGATTTCTTTATTCATAGGTCGATTATTGTCAAACCTAAAAAATTCAGGAAAATTCACTAAATAAGAATTCTACAAAGACAGAGTTAAATACAGGCCAATTTACTTTTATAGTTTTGACATTCTGGTAGTAAGAGAAGCTAGAAAGAGAAAGAGCAATAAGGAACTTCACTAAAAGTTCTTGGTATATGCCAAGTGCTTTCCTAGATACTTCCTTCTTCTTCTTCTTTTCTTTTCTTTTTTTTCCTTTGCGGAATGGTGCAAGCAGGAAGAGAGAGGAGGAAGAGGCACTTTATTTAGTTGTTCATTTTGGTTATCCCCCCCGCCCCAGAATGTGAATCTGGGCTTGGTTCACCACCCCAGTCCTTGGGTCCTTGGGATGTATGACCAAGCTGGGTGCACCCCTAAATACTTCCTTATGGTATTGAATGTCAAGAATGACTTCAGAAAGAGATGTAATTACCCACATTTTACAGGTGAAGAGAATTGAGGTGTATGTAATTTTCCTAAAGTTCCATATTAGGTTTTGATCCTTGATCTAATTCTAAAGCATGGGTGTTTTAAAATATAAACGAACTACAAAGACATCAAACCAAGGTCACATTTTCCCTCCTCATTGTACTGCTTCCTGAAGAATTAAGGCAGAGGAAGGGCTGCAGAAAAAGAATATTAGAGGTAGAAAAACCTTCAAAGATCATACGTGTAAGCCTTGAGCATGACTACACTCATCATCACAGTTATGTTTATATTCTTCACTCCTAAATATGACCTAGAGGTAGAGTGTCTACTCCTGTGTCTATTTTAATGTTGAACTAAATAGAAACTCTAGAATAACAGTCCATACTTATATGTTCAGATTAGAGAATCCTGGTTATAGACACTGCAATTCCCAAGCCACTTTAAGAAACTCAGCAACAGAGCATTCAAATTCTGGACATTTTTAAGGACTAGAATACTATATTGTTTATCCTTATAATTTTCTAAGTCTTAGAAAAATAATGTGGGAGTTATGCTGCTATGCCACAATGATTGAGGGTGGTGGCAGGTAGGTGGTAGGTGAGGGATGAGGTATTCAAGGTTTTTGGAGAGGATATGGCTCATCACCATTTGGGGAAATTATTAAAAATAGCAGAAGTCTTTATGATCATTTACCACAATCATGTTGTTTTACAAATGAAGAAGCCAAGCCTGTGAGAAGGTAAAGGACAGGTACAAGCTCTTGAAAGGATGACCTACCAAGATATAAGTATTTCACTCCTGCCAATTAAAGTCGTGGCATTAGCTGAATTAGAGGATCACTTGTGGTTTACCCGCCCCACCCATCTCTATTCATGTTTTCCAGATAAGAGACTAAGTGTGGACACTCTCTTTGTCCCTGGAGAAAAGCTAATATAGAAAGTGCTACATAGTATTCCAGGCAGATCGTCCTCATTCAGGTAAGCAGTGAAGGACATAGTCTAGTTAAGTAACTTCAGTTGATTCAGTTTCCTGCGACTGAATTAATCACAGGTCTAATATATCTGGGGAAAATGAGCAATAACATTTGCTGGCTTAACATCTCATTTTTCTTTTATTCTAACCTGAGTGTGTCACATCATGATTTGTCTAGAACTCAGATCTCTAAATATACGGAGATGATTCTTTGGTAAAAACATAGATAACCAATAAATGCTATCACCATTTTCTGGAGATTGTTGGGAAAGAATTCAAAGATTAGGATTTTTACTTGGGAATAAAGACACCCTATTCTCTCTGACTCCAGGGATAGTAAGACTTCAATCTCTGCTGTTTTGCTGGTGTATAAGGTGTTTACCAGGTGCCTACGCATTGTAGGTGATACTGAATCATGAACTACCACTGTTCAACAGGATTTTCTGACAGGCTGGAAATGGTTTTATCTGTTCCATCCAGCATGATATTCACTAATCAAGTGTGGTTTTTGAGCATAGTGAAAGGAGAATTAAAATTTTCATTTAATTGAAATTTAAATATCATGTGCTACTGAACAGGTTCCTAATGACCTGTTCTTTCCTTTAGTGAAGGTCTTAGCTAGGCTGGATGATCAGATTAACCAGGAAACAGACTTGGCAGTGTGTGTGTGTGTGTTAGATCTGTGTGTATATATGTAATCAATAAGTGTGTTGTATATTTATTTAAACTTTATGGTAATTAGAGCTATTGAAAATTGCCATCTAGAAATAAGCTACCCAGCACGGTAGGGGATTAAGCAGAGACTGTCAGTGATGTGAAGGTGCAGGAGGGCAAGTCTGCACTTAGGGGAAAGAGTAGGATGAGATATGCTCTGGAGATGCAAAGTGTTTTCTGGTTGTCCTCTGATCTTTACAGGAGTCACAGCCATAGCATCAAGATTAGTTCCACTTTGCAAGGTGAAGAAACTAAGGCTTGGTCGCTGGCTGGAAATCACCAGATTAGTAGCAGCAACACCATTCTGAATGTTCCTTTTCGGAAGTTTTCTCAATCTCTCACTGTTCTTTCAAGACTCTTCCTCCTCGGGTTCTACAATTCTATTCGGTCAACATTTGGGCAGTTACTTCCCTGTTCTGATATAGTGGGGAGTTAGTGGCCAAGCTAAGAAAGGAATCTGAGTGAATTGATTCTTATTTCTATGTTTTGTTGGAGAAACATTTACTGGGCTTTATGAAGAATTACACAGCACATAGTCTGAACACAACTAGCTATAAAAAGAGTTGTTCACTTAAGTTTAATTTTAAGAGCTGAAGTTGATTTGAATAATTTCCAGTTATATATAGATAACAATATAGAATCAAAATGTTCCAATCCCTGCAATTATGTAAAAAGTTTAAAAAAACGACAATCAGTACTCTCGAAGCTGAAATAAGTTTCAGTTTAATGAAAACACTTTTCAAGGAAGGATAATGAATGGTATCACAGAAATTCCATTAGATTTAATAGCAAATTTATTGGGAAAATGTTAATGGATTTATCAATAGACTAGCAAATGCAATTTCATTTGTCATATCATGATTGAATTCCTACTATAGGTTAGCTATGGATAAAAACATTTGGCAAACATCAATAAAAGCACTGTGCAAACCAATTGGTTATAAGAATTTATAATAAACTCATGTATATACACATTCTCATGTGAGTTTAGCTTTTTTCTTTGGAGAGCCTGTTAAACATTTACCAGCACATCACTGGCTACAGTTGAATAGCAGGAGAGTGTCTTTTGAATTCATGGACTGAGAAAAACACATCTGAGTTTCGAACTGTAGATTTGATATTGACTAACAAACTACAGGTAGCATGTAACAGAATTTTTAAGCACATACAGACAAAAATTTACTTTTATGGACCTTGCAAAACCTTTTTTCTTCCTGTCTTCCCTGTTCAGGAAGCAGCTAGGATTGTTCCTTAGGAGTCCCTCCTCTGCCTCTATAACAGTCCAAAGTCCCTGCTTCACAGTTCAGCCCTCTGAGAAGTCTTTGAGCTTTAAAATCACCATTGTGAACTATTTTATTATCCCTTGTCATCGGGTATGAAAGATCTCTTATTGTTGTTAAAAATAATTTGACTAAAACATAAAAACTGTGTAGCTTTTTCATTTTGCATTAGAACTTTGTTTTACTTGAAACTGACCTTTAATAATAGAATAACTGGGAGGCTTATCCTTCCGGACTATTTCCTTGGGCTCAAAATATATAACAATACATATGCTATTTTGTGACTTGTTTCATCACCTAATATACTGAATGAGCATCTTATCAGTTTACTAAATATTCTAAGTGCACACCATTTTTGATGGCTTGGAGTATTCAACTCTATGCTCATTCTACACCTTAGTTCACCAGTAACAAATTTGTTTCCAAATTATGAATATTATATGTAACGTCGAAATTGCATCATAGTTAAAATATTTCTGATGTTCTACATAGTTTTCTTAGAGATAGTCTTAAGATGTGCTGAGAAAAACTTTTTGAAGTTATTGAAAATTATTACAAATTGCTTCACAAGAAGTTTGTAACCAACTAATAGCATCAGCAATAAGGTACAAGAACTTCGAAGTCTGTGTCTAGAGGGCTGTGCAGTAATGTGCAATGGTCTGTTGCATGTTGTAGAGGGAGCTGTTAAGTACTGCACTTGTGAGCATTGTTTCTTCAATTTTCCTCAAGTGTAAACTGTATTTTTAGTGAACATTAAATATAGGGTTCTGTTACTTAAAGCAAAAGAGTTTTGTTACATTTGCAAAATCCTACTAATAACAAAATTAAAAGGCAAATGACAAACTGGTAAAAAGATAAGTGACATCTTTAAAATATATGCCTATGTAGAAAAAATAAGAATCAGTAAAACAGAGAGGTGTTTTTGAGCAGGAGATTCATCCAGTCCTTTGCCTCCTTAGGCTTTGTTCTACCAACCCCTCACTTATAATCCTATACACACACATTCCCATAGGCTGCTGGTACCAACCCAAACCTGAACTCTAACCCTGCACACACACACACACACACACACACACACACACTGTACCTCATCCTCATCTGCCAGCATCCATATTCACCTACAGTCCTCCATCCATCCACATACACTTACCATCACAGTCCTGAGCTGCCTCCCCCACTAAAAAGCTGCCTCACATATCCATCCTCACTGTAACCCTACAGGCACACACACATACACACACCCCTGTACAAACTCACACTCATTTACAAATCTTTATCCACATACATTCATGCCTGACCAAATCTACCTACCCAGCAATGTGATGTCACACTTTGGAAAAACTCACAAAACCAATTTTAAGTAATTATTTGATGTAGAGTTATAAAACCACTCTCCGATTTTACAAGTAAAAATTTTAAAGGTAAAAGTGATTTAACAACCTTCAGTAGTATCTTCAGTAAACTCTTCCTCCAATTTAAAATTAATTTGAAATAAGAAATTGAGGCAGATAGATTCTGTTGTTTCCTAAGTGATAGATTTACTCAAGAACCATTTCACCCGGATGATGATTGTTTTCCAAAACTCATAGTCGAATTCCCTTTGGTAATGATTAGTTTAGGAATGAGCATGACAATAACAGAATGAAAGGGCAACCATGAAGCAGGAGGGAATATTTGAAAATCACGTGTTCTCAGAGAAGTGACTAATATATCCAGGATACATAGAGAGCCCCTACAACTCAGGAAGAAAAAAATGAAAATAAAAGAACATTGGCATGCCCTGGTGGCTCAGGAACTAACTGGCAGCTGGAGTGTAGACCATGCAAAGTCCAATGACTTGAGTTCAAGACCCAGGGCTGGGAGATGATGGAATGGGGGTTGGTTGGGTGGAACAAACAAAAATAAATAAAAGTTCTTCCTCCTCTTCCTTCCTTCCTCCCTTAAACAAACAAACAAACAAAAAAGCCACACCAAAACGTTAAAAAAAAAACCCTACAAATGACCAGATTAAAAACCACGTTAAGGATTTGGAGAGACAATTTCTCCAAAAATGGCATACAAATGGCCAATAGCAACATCAAAAGATATCAACACCATTAATCGTCAGAAATGGAAATGAGATATTATCTTACACCTGTCAAGCCATTATAAAAAATAGAAGTATCAAGTATTTCCCAGGATGTGTATAAATTGAACCAATGTGCACTGTTGGCTGGATTGTAAAGTAGTGCAGCCACTATGGAAAACAGTTTAGAGATTCCTCAAAAAATTAATAATAGAATTGCTGTATAGTTCATCAGTCCCACTTCTGGATGTATATATCTAAAAGAATGGAAAACAGTATCTCAAAGAGATGTTTGCACACACATTTTCATTGCAGCATTATTCACAATAGCCAAGATGTGGGAGCAATTAAAATATCCATTTATGGTTGAATAAATTAAAAAATGTGGTACATACATAGCATGGAATGTTATCCAATCTTAATGCAGAAGCAAATTGTATCATCTGCTGTAATATAGATGAAGTTTGAGGACACCATACTCAATGGAATAAGTCAATCAGAAAAACAAACAACAACAAAAAACCAAATGAGTTTCCCCTGCTAAGAATTTTCCTATGAAAGCTTTTTGTAAGTTGCAATGATGTAAAGAAGCAATTACCATTCATTTATATAGAAAAATATTAACATAATTTATGCAGAAAATATTTGAGCAATTTTTATCCTACCAAACCATAGCAAATAGCACAAAGTCTAAAATGACACTAGTAAATAGTAAGTTGAGGAACGATATGATAAACACACAGACTGTATGAAGCAGTTCCTGGGAAGGAGACTGGTGGACCACACTCCTTGCTCTGGGTGTGCTGCCTCCCTAATAGCTGCTGTAAAGCAAACCTGATGCTGACTCTCTTTTCATCTTTTGTCGTAAAAGCTGACCTCCTTTTCGGATTTCTTTCTGTTAGCAAAATCAGGTACAAATGTAGGCCTTTTGTAAAAGTGAAATGGTGTCAAACTTGAAAATCAAACTTGAAAAGCATGGGATCTACCAGTACTGCATGATTCCACTCATGTAAGTTATGGACAGTAATCAAATTCAGAAACGGAGAGTAAAATAGTGGTTGCCAGTGGCTGGGGGAGCAGGAAATCAGTTTTTCCGTGGGTATAGATTTTCAGTCACAGGAGGTGAAATCTGTATAGCACTGTTCATCTAGTTAACAATACAAGATTGTGCAGCATTAGTACTTAAAAATTGTTTGAGGGTAAATGTATGTGTTTTTTAAAAGACAATTAAAAAAAATGAGCATATTAGCTAATTCTGGTCAGTAAGATTGGAAGAGAAGTCATCTGGGGGGCATCTTGGAAATGTTAATTTGCTCTTAAGAAAGTGATGTAAGGAGAAATGGTAACCTGGAATTGTTACAGCTTTCGTCGTTGCCTAAGGATAAAGGCATCAGCCACGGGGAACTCTCAGGAACCAGGTCAGACCACTGAATTACTGCACCGAATGTTGCAATACTTCTGAGAAACAGCTTTCCTCATTACTTAATTTAGCTGAGTTAATGTTGCTTTTGCCACAGAAACATCTAAAAAATAGAGGATTTCTTAAAGTGTAATTCGTTCAAGTATCCTGGCAAGTTATCTAAACTACAGTATCAGTTTAAGAATAAACCTACATGTGACCTAGGAATTGCTCTATAAATTAGGATTATTTTTTAAAAAATACAAAAGGCTTTTTAAAATTTATTGAAGTATAATTTATATACAGGAAAACCTCATTTTTTAAATGCATAGTTTTGATTTTGATAAATGCATACTTCTTTATGCCTGTGTACCAAGTACATGAATTATAAGGGCTTTGTCCTAATTTCAACTTTTACTGGAGAAGAAAATTTGTTTCTAAATGGGATAAACTCTTTTTTATATTAGTTGTGCCGAATTATCTTCAAAGGAAGCTATAAAGCCTCTATACCCTGGTGGCCAGTTGTTAGGGACACTGACATAGTCCACGTACATCCCTAACACCCAGGTTCAAGACCTGGACTGGAATAAACAACTAAGATGAACTACTAAATAAAATAGATATTTATTACTCCTCTTTCTGGCAAAAAAACCCAAACCAAACAAAAACTTTAAAGCAATTTGTAGAGATAACAATATGAATCCAATTTGTATCAGGTTCTTGACTTCCCAAAAGTGTCTAGTCACTTTTTTTTGATAATAATTTTTATTTGCAAGAATTCAGGACTTCCTAGGTTTGGGGGCTGAAAGTCTTCAGTTCTGAGAAATTTCTCAGTCCTCAGCAAACAAGGACTGTTGTTTGCCCTAGCAAGATTTCTCAACCTCAGATACTCACATTTGGGTTTAATCATTCTTTGCCAGGTGTGTGTGGGGGGCTGTCCTGTGCATTATGGGCTGTTTGTACTATCAGGGGCATCTTCCCAATAGGTGTCAGTAACATCCCCCACCCCCTAGAGGTCACAATCAGAGATCATTAAATGTCACTGGGGGGCAAAATTGCCCAAGGGAAGAACTTAGATGTAAATGCCTTTACAATTAACAAATGGATCCTATAATCATCTCTTTGTTGCTGTTCTAAAGCTTAACAAGTTGATTCTGATACACAAGACTTAAAACTGAAGAATTGCTCTTAGACTGTCTTTTTTTTAAAGATTCTCCCTATCCTCCCCCACCCAATTTTTTTTAACCTTGCAAATGACCAGAGTAGTAATTCTCTTTGCTTCTTTCTTGTAAGTTCTAGGGAGTTTCACTATGGGCTATGTTCATTTGCTTCTCTGGACTTAAAGATCATTTTATGTTTGCTTGTTGGTTTTTTACTGGTAATTCTCCCATGTCTACATGAACATATTATATAATCATGATTTTTACAGATATTTATGGTATTGAATGTATGTATGTTTTAATGGATGATATTTTATGCGCTTTTCTGTATTTTGCCTCTCTCAACACTCTTTGGAATAATCTCCAAAACAAATCAGTTCAAATTTATGCTTTTAAATAACTGTGCATACTTTTCAATGGGGTGATATACTGTATATTATCCACCATTCCCTGATTAACTTTCTTTGCTTTGGCATATTATATTGCAATACAGATCCGTGTGCATTGCCCCTACCTGCTAGGGCTCTTCTTTTTGTGGGAGAGAGTCTTAGAAGTTGAATTTTGAGACCAAAGACATTTCAAATTTTAATAGATTTGTCAGAAAGCCTTCCAGAAAAGTTGTAACAGTTCATATCTCTGCTCGTATCGTTTAGAAAGTTCCTCTAACCCTGACAGAAGCGAGTTATTGTTCTGTTTAGTTTTTGCCAATCTGATGAGAGTAAATTGATGTTTCATTGATAGTTTAATTTGTATTTCTCTAATTAGTAGAGTTTGAGCATTATTTAATGTTTGTCAGCTATTTCATGTGCTTCTTTGTGGAAAAATGTCCAGCTTTTGACATTTCTTTTTTTTTTTTTACTCCTTGAGGTTTTGTTGTTACAATTTGTAAGACGATATCTATGTCTATATTTGTATCCATGTATTAACTACCACTTTATGTACCACTTTAAAAAATGTGTTGAGGGAACATTTCATTAAAACATTAAATAGATTTAAGGTATGCATTATTATAAATCAACATTTGTATATGATGCAATAATTTTACTACCAAAAGTCCAATTCTATCCTTCATCATATATATAATTGACCCCTTGTACCGATTTATCCATTCCCATGTTCTTCCCTTCTTGTCACTTCTCTTTTGATTCTGTAGACTAAAAGTTTAATATTGTTTGATTTAGCTAATTTATTGCTTGGTTTCTCTGTATACCACATGGGTAAGATTCTCCTTATGATTATCTCACATTGTTCTCTCTAGGTCTCTAGACTGCATCATTTTTTAACCCCTGCCAGGTCTGACCCTAGTCCTTGGATTTCACTTGGTCTGAAACTCAGCTGCCTCGGGGCCACAGGGTGCGTCCCATTGCATCAATTTTTACTTCAATCTTTCCTGATAGTAGTATTGTTGCCTGTCCTTGTTTTGCTTTTGTGTTTTTCTGATATTATTTTGCTTTGACCTTCATTTTCAGCCTTTCTTTACCTGCTTTCCTGTTGTTTTTTATTTATTTATTTTTTTAATAAACAGCATATGACTGTTTTAGCTGAATCCAGCTGTGTGTCCTTTCATCATAGTGTTTGTGGGAGTACTCCATACTGATCAATATTCTTGCTATTCCTTCTATAGTACATTATTATTCATTTCTATTTGGTGATTTATTGTTTCTTTCCCCTTTATTAATTTGTAAATTCTGCTGTAATTTTCAATTTTCAGTACTTAAAATGAGACATCTATTTTTCTTCTATTATTTGAAAACAGTGCATAATATTTCTTCAATCAGAAGACTCAATTTCCTCATTATCCCTCCCTTGTAAGTTAAGATCTTTGGAATGATTTTTTTATCCCTGCTTTTCTCCACTGATCCCCTTTGAAATGTTTTACATTTTCCCTGCTTCTAGAAATTGCTGAGCATCTTTAATGCTTTTGATTCAGCACTCTTAGAATATCCTTGGTATCATAGCTCTTGTATTTTAATGTTCCTTGTTTTTACTTATTCTCCTTTTTCTTACTTTATCATAATTAATTTAAATTCAAATACGGTTAAATTGCACAGCCCGTTGCTCATTCTTCTTTTTTTTCTCTTCTTTGTAAGTCCCTATCTGGAGTACTTGGTTCACATTCACCTATTGTTGGGAATATTTCTTTCAATCAGATTTCTTTCCTTTTGTGGCATATTCACAAATCTGTTTTTCATGGGTTAGCTGTGCTAAATGTTATTTCTTTCACTGGTCTGTGGATGCCATTCTTTTTTTAATGTTGTAGGTGAGTCATTTATTGCCATTCTAACTCATATGTAAGTTCTCTCTTCTGCATGTGTGCTTTTAAGAATAGGAGTTTCTAGGCTGTTCCTTGGTATGTATGTATGCATATGTATGTATATGTATATGTGTGCATTTAATAAGCAGAATCTACTATATATCTACAACTGTATACCTGATGTAAAGTGTATATAAATATTTGTTTCAACATAGAATGTCTACAAAATTGACCACACAATAGACCAAAGGAAGTGGTCCACAAATGCCAGTGTCCTCTCTCCCCCAGCAAAAAAAAAAAAAAAAAGCTATCACTATACATAGATTTTTCCAGTGGTCATAATAGAATTAGAAAATAATCATCAAAAATAAAAAGATATTAAAAAAAATTCTATACATAGCTGTAAAGTTTAAAACATGCATTTAAATAACTTGTTAAACATGACATAAAAATTAAATTATAAAACATTGGAACTGGATAATAAAAGCAGTACCTTGTTATGCACTCAATGTAGCATTCAATGAGAAATTTATACTCTCGAGCATTTATAATTAGAAAAGAAAGATTGAGTATAAATGTGCATGGACATTGTGCAAAAGTTTAACACAATAAAGTAAAGTAGAATGAAGGATTTTGAGAAATAAATACTGAAGAAATATGAAGAAACATCAAAAATTCAACTTGAGTTTATTTACAAAATCAAAACCTAGTTCTTTAAGAAGTATAATAATCTAGAAAATCTTTGGTATGATTTATCAAGAAGAGGGCCATAGGAGAAAAAAAACCCCACAATAATTAAAGAACACAGGGGAAATTTAAAACCCTTTTTTAACACAATACAGCCTAAGGTAGATTGCTTAGTTTTTCTCAAATCTTTTATCTTTTCCTCTATATCAATTCCCTTTGTCATGTGAATTTGAAGTTCCTCATGTTAGGTATAGAGTAAATCCACCCCCAATCCCCATGCAGGGCACGGACATGGGACTTACTTTTGCTGATGGGCAGTAGTCAGAGTGTGTCAGCCCTTAGAACTTTTTTTTTTTCCCTCTTGGGACACAGAGATTTTGTTCAAAGTGCAAGCACAGACTGGTCAAACTGCCATCTGCAATGTGAACAGAAGAGAAAGAGCCTACAGGAAGGGTAGGAGTTGTTATAAAATCATTTTGCTTCAGTTCTTGTTACACAAACCCTCTGCGCTGAGCATTGGTATGTACTGTGCCCTGAATGACAATACTGAGCTTGGTTTGCTGTTATCAAAACACACTTTTGTGAAACCATAAAAAAGTGTGTTTTCTCTCACTGATGACTTACAATACGTCTGAAAAATATCTACATCCTTGTTATACCTTGATAGGGAAACTGGGGTCTAGACCTTGTAAGGGAGGGGTCAGAATCCATAGGAGCCTTGTAGATAGAAGAGTGTTAGATGACACCCCGAAAAAGGCCTCCTCTAGACCTGAAGAATCATCATTTATTTCCAGTAATTTCTTTTTTGCCCTTGCCATCAACATGAGAAGAACATATTTTGGGTAAATAGTTGGCTCAAGAAGGATGTGAGACATATTCTTTCATAGAGAACCATGCGCAGGCATCAAGCACAACTATCTTGCAGGTGTGTGAGCTGAAGTAAATGTTTCTTGATACTTCTGAGTTTGGGGTGGTTTGTTGCACAGCATTATTACAACTATGCTGACTAGCATACTCTGGTACCAATAAATTTGCAAAACTAGAAAATGTAGATTATTTTTAAGAAATATATTTGAAAAAGAGATATGAGGAAATAGAAAATCTAAATAGAAAAATTATTGCAAAATAGAAGTGGTTATTGCAGAGTTCTGCCACCACCAAATGGCATATTTTCTAAATCTTCAAATAACAGATTATTTCCATCTTATACAATCTATCACAGAACATGGAAAGAAAAGAGACATTAGTCAATTTTAGAAAAGTAATGTGACATTGGTAATAATGTAAGACTAGCACAGAGAAAAAAAGTATGACCAAGTTTAATTGAACAGATATGTAGACATCATAAGTTAAATAATTAGGAACCTAAAGTTATAGTTAGGAGCCAAACTATATGTTAAATGAATCCACAGTTAGAAGTCAAAAGTTAATAATATTTATTAAGAGTAAATACTGCAGCAATGCTAAATCAGGGAAAATCAAAGTATCTCTTTATTCATGTTAGGGCTCAGGGAACACTTCTCCATGCCTCTGAGGTTCTTCATGAACTGGAACAAACACATTAACATTAGATAGGACTAGAAGGAGAAGAGACCAAATTTAATAATATACATATGGATAATTTACATGACTACACATTCTGCAGTAAATGGGACAGAACAAAGACTGACATACTATGCTGAAGAATGAGAAAGGGGACCTGGAATGTTAAAGAGAGGTCTTCACATGAGAGAATGACTTCATATGATAACATTTCCTCAGACTTTTGTCCTGTCTTAAGATAGGTTTCTCTGATAAGAGGTTGTCCCTGGAGATGACTCCATATCTAAGTATCTGTGGTAAGGCTAACAGTTGTGGGTTTTCATTAACTTTTAACTCCATGTCTTAAGGTAGCACGTGTTAAAAAACTTTTGCTCTGGACATCCTGGCAAAGTCCTATCTGGAAAGTTTTTTTATTGTTCATACACCATTTTTCCACCACTAAATATCCTTCCTCATGTATGTTTTACCCCAAACCCAGCTGAATACATCTTTTGTGATGTAACGGGGATTAGTTAAATCTGTTTTTGTAATTTACAAGTCCTCAAAAAGTGAATATAAAACTTCAAAGGTATTTTCTGGAAATTATTCACTTTTTATGTGTCTTGAAAAATAGACCTTCAGTAATTAGTGATTCTTTGACCAGTGCATGGAATGAGCTACTTTAAATTTCTTCCAGACAAAATTTAAAAATAAGTAGAATTTTGTGAATAAAAATATTGCAGTTTATTTTGACTACTTGATTCTAATACTGCTTAACAATTTGTAAGTATTTATGTACATTTCCTAATTAATATTTAAAATATATGAGTTCTGTTTATAATCCCTATTCTAAAATTGATAATATGTATGCTAGTTGTGTTGAAGAAACTTGTCCCTGGACTCTAATAAGTGGAAAGTCTAGATTTTAATTTAGGTTCTCTTAATCCAAGTCTCTTATTTTCTAATATGTTATATGGTTAACTAAATTTCTTTCCACATTAATTTAATTTTAAAACATGAAAATGATTAAATTTTTGTTAAAGTAACAACAGACATGTACATCTTAAATAGTATAAGAAGGTTGTTAAAATCAGAATGTTATTAAAAAAGAAAAAATTTAAAAAATACAAAAATTCATAGGTGATTTCATCAGAGTTAATTTCATCATTTCACACTAAAATAGTTAGTTTACTAAATTGGTTGCTAAAAGTTCAGTTTTTCTTTTTGACAGTAGAAATTTTTATGATAAAGTATTAGTCTAAAGAATACAACTAGCAAAAATATAATTAATAGGAGAATAAATTCTGAGAAAGGGATGTGTCATTTATATGAAGGAAAAAATGATTCTTTAAAATTTTTAAATGTCAGTAAATATAGAAAACTAGTCTTTAAAAGCAATGATCTAGTACTGTGTAGTATGAGTAATATATAAAAGATTTCATCAATTTATATTTCTATTGTCCTATGTTTATATGTTATTTACTTTTCTTTTTTTTTAGACTCTTTTTTTGACTTTTGTTTTTAAAGGAAAGGTGTAGGTAGGAATGAAGGCAAGCAGACATGTAGGAATAAAGAGAAGGAAGAAACAATTCATTTATTTTTCTTTGTTGTTCATCTTGGCTGTTCCCCAGTCCCCAGGTCTTGAACCAGGACCTTGGAATGCATGGATCTACACACTGTGGTATACTAAACCACTAGGCCACCAAGGGTGTACCCAAATCTCTCTTTAAGTTTTAAAGTAACTAGTGTCTTATCTACTGTTATTTCACTGGTTTGAGCAGTGTTATACTGTTAGTGTCCACGAGGTGACACTATAGCATTATATTTTTTGAACTGGCCATGCATTTCTGATGCTTAACCACTTCTTCCTCATAGGGTTTTTTTTTTTTTTTTTTTTTTAAATATAAGCCTATAGTTAATCATCAAATATATTATCTGCAATATCTGGTATGATTTATAGTAGCATGTAGGATTTACTAGCATTAGTAACATATAGTAATAGGTTTAAGGAGAAAAATTACAGTTAATATAACTTTATGATATAAGCTCTAAAAGGTGACTTCTTAACCTATAAAGTATATCTTTAAATAGATGAAGTACAACTGACAGATTAAAAGATATATTTATGAACTTTATAAAAAATTTCTGTCTGAAAAATAAAAACCATGAGATGATGCCTGCTCCTATCACTTTTATTTGACATTGCATTAACGGCATTAACCAGTACAGTAACACCAGAAATATAAATACACCTACAAGAAGTACATAGAGTCATAGACTGCATTATTGTCTATGTAAAAACTCAAAAGAATATTAAAGATAATAATAGAATTTAGCATGGTTCCAGATAGAAGATCAATTTAATGCATTGGATGCATAGTTAGATCTTCCTTCATAAATGAATATACATAGATATATATATATACATATATATGATCAAAAAGAAAATTTAAAATAAAATTCTTCCATATAAATAGAACCAAAATAACTAACAAAATAATGTGCCTAAAATACATTTGACAGATGAAGTATAAGAACATTTTGTAGAAAATTATAGACATTAAAGCGTGACCTAAATACAAAGGTGATACATATAATATTCAAGAGCAGAAAGATTCAAAATGATAAAAATAAATTTTTCTTAATTTGTGTATTGATTCAATCTTATTCCTGGTGCATATTTTTAATCTATATATGAGTAAGTACATTTTTTAAAGGTATAGTCAGTAATAAAGGCAAGTAGGCAGGTAGGCAATAAGAGGAAGGAAGACGTATTTTTTATTTATTTTATTTAGCTGTTCATCTTGATTGTCACCACTCACCCTGGGTCTCAAACCTGGGTCCTGGGATGTATGTGGACTACATCCAATAGCCTTAGACACTAGACCACTAGGACTCACCAATAATAAGTGCATTTGTAAGTTGTGACATATTTCATCATAAAAACGAATATTAAGATCCAGTTCTAAGATAGTGGATTTTTTAAATCTCCAGTTCACCTCCTCCCCACAGACATAACAAAACTACACCCATTGAACAACTATAGTCTTTGAAGAAGAACAAGGACCAGCATCTCCACAAAGAGAGGACACAGATCTTCATAAATGGCAGGATAGATCAGACCATTTTAGTGTTCACTCTGTCTAGTGTCAAGACCCTGGAGTTCGTAGGGAGAGATCAGTGATATGGACACCTCCCTGGGGCTGAAGGGTTTATCCCCCTCTCCCAGTGAGTGTCCCCACACTTGAGAACTAACCCATGAGCACATTCAACTTGGTGTGGAAAATAGAGGGATATTCTTTGGAGAATAGTGTTTTTCAGGGGAACAAAGGACATGGGACAGAGAGCATAGGAATCTGATACAGTGCATACAGGACTGACTACAGGACTTTCAATTGTTGAACTAACTGAGGAATAAGTGAACTGGGATGATGCTGGATATTCCCTCTGGTGATCCTTTATCTGTGTGGTTCCAGCATTGGAGACTATATTGCATCCAGGATGAGATGAGATGCCCTCCTTCACTATCATTCGTGCACTTGTGGTGCCTGAGAGTTTGTGCTTGAAGTTATACCCATGAGTTCTCCAGACTGCGGGGACAATGTGCCTACTTGGGGTGGGAACAGACAACTGGGTTTACAATTCTGGTACATATAGCTAAATGATTTCCTGAAAAGAACATTCAGTTCCACAAGGAGGAACTTTACAGAGGATCTAGGGAAACCAATGACTTACATTTGCCTGGGGTTATTGCTAAAGAACTTTGCATATCAGCTTGTTATTTGCAAGAGCTGCCATTCCCAAGCACCTGGACTTGTAAACCATTCCCTGCTGGGGATGCAGCCCAGCTGAAAAACTGAGGGAATTTCAGAGGGGCACTTTGCTCTAAGGACTCAGGGAATTCCGAACACTCCCTCAAACTGCCCTTCACTGGGACTGTGGCTTGCTTATGACCTGTGCCTGCACCTTTTGTGTCTTGCTCTTTTTGACTCACTATTCATGTCTGTGACTCTGGAGAAAACATCTGTATTCCATACCCTATCTCTCAACCTGTAAGGTGGGCTATCAGGCCTCAATACAGTGTTGGTTCTAGAGCTTCATAAATCTGACTAGTCTAGAGAGTACATAAAAAAAGAAAGACCAGCATTCCGGACTAACACCTCAGGGCCATACTCTGACAAGCCATTATATCAGGGCAAGAAAGGAAAGTCTTTTAGCCTAACCCATAGAAACACACACAGAGTGCTAAACCGAATGAAGAGAACTAGAAATATGAACAAAATGATGGACCAAAACAAAACCCCAGGGAAAAATCTGAATGCAACAGGTGTAAATAAACTATCTGAAGATGATTTTAAAGCAATGGTTTTAATTATTCTCACTGAAATCAAGAGAACAACAGAGGAACAAAAAAGGTAGCTATAACAAAGATAAAGAAAATATGAGGCAGTTTCATACAGAAATTTTATAGCTAAAGAACATGATAACTGAGCTAAAGAACATAATAGAGGGACTCAGCAGTAGACTGGAAGAAGCCCCTGATAGAATTAATGAGCTAGAAGACAGGACAGTAGATTGTACCCAAGCAGATCAGCAAAGAGAAAAAAAGAAATGAAGACGGTATACGAGAGTTATGGCATAACATCAAGAGGAACAATATTTGCATCATAGGTGACCCAGAAGGAGAAGGGTGATAGGAAGGGGAAGAAACCTTATGTGAAGAAATAATAACTGAGAATTTCACTAATGTGAGGAAGTATACACATTTCCAGATCTAGAAAGCTCAGAGTTTTTAGCAGAAGAAACCTAAATAGACATACACTGAGACACAATTACATTGCAATGACATAAATCAAAGATCAAGAATCTTGAAAACTGTTAGAGAAAAATGAGTTACATACAAAGTACTCCCCAAAAAGAATGTCTGAGGAATATCAGCAGACAATTTACAGGCTAGAGGGAATGGTATTATATATTAAAAATACTAAAAAAAAAAAAGAATTTTGAACCAAGAATATTCTACTCTGCTACATTTTCACTTAGAATCGAAGGTGTGATAAAAAGTTTTATAAATAAAAGTTAAAGGAAATCAAAACAACTAAATTGCACAAGAACTGCTAACAGAATTTCAGAAAATATTGAAGGGAAGCCCTACTGAGAAGCAGGAAGTCATCGAGAATATAAAAGGTGTGGGGAAGTAAAAATGTGGATTGTTATAAGGAGATTGAAACTAACTGGCTAAATTTATATTCCTAGAAACCTAATTACAAACCTCAGAGTAACTTCAAGTCATAAATGCCTAGAAAAAGCGAAGAAGAAAGTGAAAAGAGATATCAAATATAAAATCAATGTTATCAAAGCACATGAGAGGAGAATAAAAAAGAACAAAGGTACAGTCTGTAACACTACCCAGAAAATAAATAGCAAAATGGCAACAACAGTTACATATCAATAATCACCCTGAATGTTAACAAATTGAACACACCAAACAAAAGACAGAGTGGCAGAATGGATTTAAAAACATAATCCAACTTTATGTGGCATGTAGGAAACACCTAAATTCTAAAGGTCAGCATACTGTCAGTGACAAAGGTTGTAAAACAATCCTAGTATCAAATGGTAACCTAAAATAATGAGACAGTGATTCTTATAGCAGGTAAAACAGACATTCAACTAAAGAAGGTAAAAAAAGACAGGGATGGCCATTATGTAATGATGAAGAGGTCAATTCAGCTAGAAGACATATCTCATATAAATATATATGCACAACAAAGGAGCATCAAAATGAATAAAAATTAACAGAACTGAAGGGAGAAGTCAATAGCAATTCGATAATACTAGGACATTTTAACTCTTACAACAATGGACAGATAAACTAGGCAGAAAATTAACAGGGAAACAGCAACCTTGAATGACAAATTAGAACAGGTGTGTTTAATAGACATTGACTGAACACTTCATCCAAGAACTATAGAATTCACATTTTCTCAAGTGCTCATCGAACATTCTCAAAGAGAAACCATAACTAGAATCAGAAATGAAAGGGGGGCTGTAACGAATACCTCAGAATTGCATAGCATCATATGAGACTACTATGAACAGATATGTTCCAATAAATTGGAGAACCTAGCATAGACAAATTTTTAGAAACATACAGCATATCAGGACAGAATAAGGATTAAATGGAAACCCTTAAAAGACCTATCACAGGCAAGGATATTCAAGAGGTAATAAAAAGTCTCCCCCCAATAAAAACCCAAGAACAGGTGGCTTTATTTGTGAGTTTTATCAAAACTTCAGCGAAGAATTAATACTGGAACTTCTCAAACTCTTCCAAAAAATTGAACAGGGACCACCTCCAGTTTCTATGAGACCAACATTACCCTGATACCAAAAGCAGACGAGGATGTCATTAAGAGAAAATTATTAACCACTATCTCTGATGAACATAAATGCAAACATTGTCAACTAGATATCCAACTAGATGTCAACCGAATCCAATGATACCTCAAAAGGATCATCTATGATGACTAAGTGGGATTTTATCCTAGGGATGCAAGAATGGTTCGACATATGCAAGTCAACAAAAGCAAGGAAAAAATCATAAGATATATCAACAGATGCAGATAAAACATCTGACAAAATTCAACATTCATTTATGATAAAAGCTCTACATCATAAAATTGGAATTGAAGGAGCATACCGCAACATAATAAAACCATAGCCAACATCATATTTAATGGTAAAAACTGAAAGCATTTCCTCTAAGATCAGGAATGTCTGTCCACTGTCATCACTGCTATTTAATATCAGACTGAATGTTCCAGCCAGAAAAATTAGGCTAGATGAAGAAATAAAAGGAATCCAAATTAGAAAAGAAGTAAAATTATCACTATTTTCAGATGACATGATAATATATTTAGAAAACCCTAAAGACTCCATCAAAAAGCTGCTAGAATTAATCATCAAATACAATAAAGTGTCAGGCTACAAAATTAGCATATGGCAATCTGTTGCATTTTTACATGAAGCAATACAGTAGAAGAGAATGAAATCAAGAAAACTATTACAATAGACATAAAAATAATTTAAAACCTGAAAATATACTTAACAAAGGAGGTGAAAGACTTATGTAATGAAAATGATTAAGACTTTATTAGAAGAAATGGAAGAAGATATAAAGACACGGAAAGGCATTCCATGTTCTTCATTGGAAAGAGTTAACATTGCTAAGGCAATACACAGGTTTAATGCAATCCCCATTAAAATCCTAATGGCATTTTTTCAAGAAACTAGAGCAAAAAAATTAAAAATTTATGTGGAATAAAAAGACTTTGAATAGCAAAAGCAATCATGACAAAAATGAATATAAATTGAGCTAACACAGTCCCAGACCTTGAGCAATACTGCAAAATGATACTGAGCAAACTGTATGGTACTAGAATAAATATGGAGACACAGATCAGTGGAAAAGAACTGAATCACTAGAAATAGACTCACGCATGATCAATTAGTGTAAGACAAAGGAGCCAAGAGCTCCAAGATGGGGAAAGTCTTTTTAATAAATGGTATTAGGAATACTGGACAGCCACATGAAAAACAATGAAGCTAGACCATTCTCTTATACCATGCAAAAAATTAATTCAAAATGCATTAGATACTTGGATGCAAGACCAGAAACCATAAAGTACTTAGAAGAAAGTACTTAGAGAAGTCTTTTGGGCTCAACTCTAGCAACAAGGGAACAAAACAAAAATACATTAAACTGAAAAGCTTCTGCACAGCAAAAGAAACTATCACTAAAATAAAAGACATTCAACTGACTAGAAGATCATATATCTGAAAAGCGCTTAATATCCAAAATATATAAAGAACTCATAAAACTCAACGAGAACAAAACAGACAATCAAATGAAAAAAAATGGACAAAAGATCTGAATAGATATTTTCCTGAAAAAGACATACAAATCACCAACAGACATGAAAAGATGTTCCGCACCTCTTATTATTAGGGAAAATGCAGATAAAAACAACAATGAGCTATTACCTCACATATTTGATAAAGGTTATCATCCGAAAGTGTGGAAGCAACAAATGTTGGTGAGAATGCAGAGAAGTGGGAACCCTTTTACACTCTTGGTGGGAGTTTTAACTTGGAAGTGGAACCATTATGTAAGTATGAAGTTTACTCAAAAAATTGAGAATGGAAACTCCATGTGATTTCATTATCCTACTTCTGAATATTCATCCCCAAAACTAATTTGCAGCTGAATGGATAAAGATGTGGTACGTACAATGAGATACTAAAAAACTCTAAAAAAAAAATATGACATTCTGACATTTGTGAAAATATGGATGGAATTCAAGGCACCATGCTAAATGAAATAAATCAGAAGGAGAAAGACCAATACTGGATGATCTCACTTATATGTGGAATATAAAGAAGTGAAGCTAATGAATAAACAAAACAAAAAAATCAACCCTGGATATTGGCAAAAGAACTGAGGTCACTAACAGGGTGGGGTGCAGCGGGGGAAGGGAACCATTTGTAGTGGAGCTCCATTGGGCAGTGGTGAAAGACTGTTAATTTGTGGGTAGGCATAATTTGTTATCATATAATTGATGAATAGTGAACTTGCACCTCGAAACATATATTCGTGAATCAGTTACCCCAATAAAAAATAAATAAAAATCAAAACATTGCAAATGAGAGTAAAACCGAATTATATGGCATATTCTATCATTGTGGATATGAGTCTAAAAATATATTAAACTAGCAATTGAACTATAATTTTAAACTGTTATTTTGCCTCTCAGAAAGCAGGCTCATATTGTAGGGAATCAAAGATAAGGATTCCTTCAATTTTGTGGGTAAAAGTCCTATAGGAGACAAACAGCTGACATAGGCAAAAGAATCTGATATCCTTTTATTTCACATCTTTTTTTCCTGAAATTATTAAAAATAAATTACATCATGACATCTTGCCCTTAATATGTCCTTATATATTTAAACAATAAGAATATTTTCTTGCATAGTCACAAGCCCATTGTCAGATGTAGCAAAATTAACATTAATTTCCTAATAATTATACTACCCTCTCCATATTCAAATCAACCATTTAGCTCTAATGCTTTGCATTCCCCACCCCCACTTTTTTTCTTTTTTCTTTTTTTTTCAAAGGAAATGTGTAGAAAGGAATGAAGGTAAGCAGGCAGGCAGGCAGAAAGAAGGTATTTTTTACAGTTGTTAATCTTGGTTGTTACCTCTGGCTCCAGGTCATGAACCTGAGTCCTTGTGATATAATGTGAACCATACCTGCCAGAGACTGCAGGACCTATTCATTAAGTCCTCAGGGCATGCTCCCTCCCTTTATTTTCTTACACTTTAGATCACAAAACCTTATGCTGCTCTCATTTCCTCTCTGTATCAAGAAAGATATCAAGAAAGACCTTTCCTAACACCCAAAGTAGACTTGCTACATAGTTGTATTAATTATTTAACTTCCCTTCATCTTAGTAAAGAATTTCAGCCAACCTGGTTTTACCAGGTTTAAGGCAGAAAACAACCATTTTCTTGAGCCAGCAAGGTCTCATGCATCTTTGTTTTCATTTCTCATCTATGTAAGATGATCAGAAAATGCTAGAAAAATTCACATTGTTTTCACTTATGTGAGTTGTTTAATTTGTTAGTTGTAAACCAGGAGGTTTAAGTTGATCTTTTCTTGCATTTCTTTGTTTCTCCAATAGAGTATGCTGTCCAATATTTATTAATTGATAGATATTGGTTAAATATAAATTTCTATTTTCAAAGTACTTGATAAATTTAGTCAAATGTGAATATATTTTAGAAAAGTACTACAGGCTTTCAGATTCAGTATTTTGCATTGATTCCTCTACTCCCATTCTCCTATATCCTTTATTGGTGTTAAAGCTCTTCACTAAATGAAATGACATTAAGTTATAACATTTTAATGTCTTCACCCTTGATGCATATGCTCTTTAGAAATTAAGAGAACAGTTGGAAATTCAATAGTTTATATCAGCATAAACATTGATGTGATCTTTATCTTAATTAAAACCACAGGAACATATCTGAAAAAATAAGCCATTTTCCAAACAGGTATTTGGAAAGACTGTCATTATTTCTCTGATTCATTAGATACACAGAAGGCAGAATACTTCTTTCTGTAATGATCTTTTAGAAGATAATGTTTTTATGATAGTCCTAGATATTACTGTCTCCTCCTGCAAGTTATTTAGTGAGTTATGCTTTTATTTTTAATGAAAAAAATCATCAACTAAACATAATAATCAGCAATAAAAATCATATATGAAGAACTTCGTTTGTGTATCTCAAGCATTTGGGCAACATGCTAGTATAGATTTCACTTATTTTTTGTACCTCTGCATTGCTAATTAGAAAATAGCTTATTTTATCCTGTATTTTTAAGTAGATCAACTACTAAATTCTATAGACTTTAGAATTATAGTATGTATCTACATTTATTAATTTATTCAGCAACTATTAAGCATAGTTTATGTGTAAAATATTCTTAGACCTATACAGGGGACAGACGAGATAAAGTCATTGTTCTTTGTGCATTCACGTATGTGTATATGCATCCATATATTTTTATTTATCCTTTTAACTCTTTATATATCACTGTATCATTTATCAAAATCTTCTTACTTTCACTATTATAATTATGTATGCAGTTTTTAATAGGAAATAGTCTATTCCTATTTAAAGTCTTTCTGTCATGAGTACTGTTAACATACTTTTAATACTTTTCATTTGATTTTTTAATGAAAAACAAAGGTTTTTTTATTATTTTCATGATGATACACTTGGAATGCACCTTCACTTTCGGTACTAACTTTAATGAGATATAATTAATAGACCACACTTTCACCCTTTTAAAATGTTCGATTAATTGCTTTTTAGTATATTCACAGAATTCAGCAATTATTGCAACTATCTAATTTCAAAGTAGTTTTTATCACCTCAAAAAAATGTCCATTACACTTCTACTCATCTTAGCCTCTTAGAACTGCTACTTTCTATTCCTATGAATATGCTTACTCTAACATTTTAAATACATAAAATTATACACTATGGGATTTTTGTATCTGACTTCTATTACTTAGCCTGATGTTTTCAAATTCATCCATAAGGTACCATGTATCAATATTTCATTCCCTTTTAGGGTCCAATAGTATTCCATTGTATGGACTACAATAGTAGTCCATCTGTTCATCAATATATGGACACTTTGATTTTTTTTTCACTTTTTGGTTATTACAAATAATGTTACTTTGGATATTCATATACAATGTTTTGTGTAGACTTTTGTTTTCAATTCTAGGTGTAGCATGCTGGATCACATGGTAACTACATTTAACAATTTGAGGAAACAACAAACTGTTCTCCAAAGTAGTTTTACCATTTCCTATGTAGTGGAGAGAACTTCTGTTAATTGACCTATTTGTTGCCTAATCTCTACACACCAGCATGTTCCCTACCAGCCCTAGCACGTGGTGTGCTGATGTAACTGTCAAAACTGATCTTCCTATATATTAGGTTTGCCAAGTTTGTTGCTTCACAAATAGACTTCACTGTACTCTGCCTCCCTACGTTTATCACTAAAAGATTGACCTTGAGAAGTGTTTATAATTGCCATTTATCAATATCTTTCTCCTGAAAGAGTATTTTAACTAATTTCATTCCATTCTACTTGATTGCTTTACTATGAAATCCCAGGATCTCCAGGTAAAGCCTCATTACACTGCAGAAACAGACCCTATTTCATACCTATCTCCTCTTCTGCTATGCTTTCCATAATTTACATCTTATATTAGTCAGCTTGGGCTTCCATAAAAAAATACCAGAGACCATGTGGCTTATGGAAGTTTATTTTCCACGGTTCTAGAGGATAGGAAATTCAAAAGCAAGGTGCTGACAACAGATTTTATTCTTGAGACCTCTTAGCTTGCATGTGACCACCCTCACTGTGTGTACATGTGACCTCTTCTTTGTCCTTTCATAGGGAAACAGAGAGAACAAGCTTCATATGAAAGCTCTAATTCCTCAGGAAGGATCTTCCTTCCTGACTTCATTTAACTCTAATTTCTTCCCCAAAGTTCATCTCATAAAACCATCATATTGGTGATTAGGACTTCAAGATTTAGCTTTTGGGAGGCTATGAACATTCCATTAGAAACCATTTTTTTTTCCTTCTACCAAATTCATTCTCTTTATTCTTTCTTGAATTCTTGCTCAATGAAGCTTAATTATCAGATAAGAATACTGCTTTCCTGCATTGTTTTTGAATGGGGGCTAGTTTTACTTATTATTCCATATATTGCTACTAAGTTTGGAGGCAGGATAGGTATACGCCTCAGTGCATACTATTACTTTAAACATTATGCTTTCATTCTCTTTAACAGCTTAGACTTTGTAATAAGACTGTTTCTGCATCCCCCCACCCCTTGTTTTATCACCTACAAGACCACCTGCAGATACTTCCCATTTTGCTTATCTCCTTCATAGTAAGTTTCCTCAAATTTGTTAACCCTGTGTCACCACTTCCCTCTCCTCTCATTCTCTCTTGAAACCATACTAATCAAGCTTTTTTAACCTCCATTTCTCTGAGACAGGTGTTATTTGGTCACCAGTGATTTCCATTTTTCCATGTCTACTGGTCATTTTTTGGCCTTTATCATATTGGCATATCATGGACCCTTAACAAAAAGATCACTCTCTCCTGCTTAACACATTGTCTTTCCCCAGTCCCCAGTATCTCCAGCTTCTCCACCTACTTTAACCTCCTTTGCTGGATCTTCCTCACCTTCCCATCCTCTAAAGTTAGAATGCCTCATATCTTAGTCACTAGACCTGATTTCTTCTCTATCTACATTCATGTATCCTTCTAAATTTACATATACAGTTTGTTTCTTAGACACATACGTCCACCTGAATATATGACGTTTCTATTTTTATACCTAATAGATAATTTACATTTGACTTGTCCAAAATGATATTTCCTTTCCCCAAACCTGTTCCTTCAAAGCCCAACACTGCCTCACTGTATGTACTGTGAGCACCCCTGTCCAAACTACCATAATTTCATTCTTGCATTATTGTCTTCTAATTTTCCCCTTCTTTCTTTCCTTGGCCCTACAGTCTAGTCTACAGAAAGGTGAGTGATTCTTTTGAAACGTGTCATCCTTCCATTTAAAAAGCCTATAGTGAGTTTCCTGCCATAGACTCCAAAAAGCCCAAGTCTTTGCCCTGGTTTGCTGGAGTACAGAATGGCTCTGTTACCTGTCCAACTATCTCATCTTTTCTGCTTCAGGTACACTGCATTCGTGCTAAATCCTATCCTGCCTCGGGTCTTTGGGTTTGCTCTTCCATCTTCATGGATTTCTCAGATATCCATCTGGTTTGTTCCCTCAATTCCTTTGGGACTCTGCTCAAACATAACCTTATAAGGCAAGTTTTCCTGGAGACCCTTTCTAAAATAGCAGCCTTCCCACCAACTTGCTTATTCTGGTTTATTTTTCCCCTAGCATTTGTCAACTGATATTTAAAAGAAAAGTCTATTATCTCCCTCCTGCTAGAATAAAAGCTCCCTGAGAACAATTTCTGATACATTATTTGCTTTCAAAAATTATTTGTTGAATGAATAAATGAATTATGTATTTTTCTTCTAACATCTCACATTGTAGTTCATTCATTTAGCAAATATTTATAACCATTTTTAAAATTTCATATGCGAAATAGATAAATTTGAATTTTTAATGCTATGTTTTATTAATTGGGAGTTAGAATTTTCTCAAATGAATAAAACATCAATTATCAGTATTTTATAGTACACTGTACTGTTACTGGAATATTATAACATACATAGGAAAGTTGATAGAGTGGCTTCTTTGAGGCCCATCTGCACTATTTTTGATGCTTGAAGTCCTTTATAAAATGCACATTAACTTTCAGTGAAACGACCTCTAGTGACAGTGAGCTCACTCACTCTGGAGATGATCTAATCCATCTTCAGACAGCAGTAGTCCTCATGAAGAAAACTTTCATGCCCAGACTTCAGTGAAAATGGTTCCCAACATATTTTTATTCATTGATCATCATTATGGTCAACTGCTTCCCTCACCCCTTCCACCTGCTATGGCACCTCATTAAATGTAGCATTTTAAGATAATGATTACTTATCAAGGTTGTTTTACATTTCTGATCTTCCCTTTAGAGTGACGACAACTCTACACAATCCAGTTCAGTATCAATTGTTTTCTTAATAAAAACATTTTTTTTCACCAGGAAACTATGTTAAAGGAAACTCTTCTGAGATTACAGTACTAGCTATCTCTTGAGATATTGTAATACAACACTAAAATAATTAACTTGCTCCCTCTTTGCCATTAATATACTCCTTCTTTAATATAGATCATGGATTAAGATCCAGGGATAAGAAAGTTGGAAGACAACTGGCCTATGTACATGTTTCTATCCTATTGATTAATAAGGATGCTATCTATCTAGAACACATAACAGACGTGCTGAAACTGAGAGCTGAACTCAGCTATGTAAAATACTCAGTTATTTGTCTGAATTTTGTCTACACCTATTACATTTCATAGAATTTTAGGAGCAGGAGACATCATAGAGAATCTAATCCACTTATTTCACATAAGGTGTTTCTGATGAACAGCTTTTATTAATGCCTTTTTAAAATAAATTCTCTGCTCTCTGCTTACCTGAAAAGGTACATTCATATTAGGTCACAAGATCTGAAGAGATTAAATGATTTGTCCAAATTTAAAGGATTAGTGTCAGGGCCTGGGCCCAGTTGTTTTTTTCTTTTTCTCTGAACTCGTATTATAAGGGGTTTTAAATTATTAAATGATTAGAATATAGTCTCTACCAGTAATACAGACCCTTCTGTTGTACTTCTGCAAAAAATAGCATGAAATACTTTAATAAATTGAGTAGTTTGGTCCAATTCTACTTTTTAAAAAATATTTTGCAAAATTTACATAAAAATGGAAAAGACAGTGTAATGAATACCCACATGCTACATTCATTGATTATCAACATTTTGCTTCACCTATTTCATTTATTTCTTATTTTTTACTGCATTATTTTAAAACAAATCCCAAACAGTGCTATTTTAATCTGATATATATATATATATATATATATATATATAAATGTGCTCTGATAAAAAGCTGACTTAAAAAGATCATGAGACCATTATTACTCCCAACACAATGGGAAATTCCCTGATAAGGTTTAATACATTTTTAATATTTATAATTCTCCAAACTGTTTTGAAAATCTTTTACATTTGATTTGTTCAATTAAGGGAGTCACACAAAGTCCACATGCTGTATATGGATAAACCTTCATAAGGTAGTTCTATATCATTCTTGTTGCTGATTTACTGAAAAAATGAGTTACTCATGCTGTAGAATATTCCATATTCTGGATTTGTCTTTATGTTTGTATTGGTGACATTTAACTTGTAATTCTGTTATTCGCAGTTAATTGAAGTTAGCCCTCATAACTTCATGAGATTCAGCTGCAACTCCATTGGCAAACATTGGTGGTGCTGTATACTTCATAGGAAGCACTGATGTTAGTATCTAGTGGTCACACTTTCGTGATGCTGGCATCATATACAATAAGAAATGCTACTTATAAAGCAAAATGTGGGCATTAGGGACACTCTTATTTTTGTCCAGCACTGTACTCTTCCTCTTTTCAGTTGTAGAACTATGGAATACAAAGTTTGAAAAGAAATAAAAAATCATGAAGCAATACTGATTATTTCCAATTCAAATTTACATCATTTAACTTCTTTAACTTTAAATTCTTACACTAATAATACTGTTTCTTAATAACATGGATACTATTATGTTTTAGATTTATTTTCATTCATATATATACACATATGCATTTGTCTGGGTACGAATAGTCTTAATAACACTAATGATACTAAAAGTTACTGAGTTAAGCTTAAGATTTTGTTGCTGGTTTGTTAGTAATGAGAGCTCATTCCATGTAGGATGTATACTCACAATACCAGAATTCACTTGAAAGATATGTATTACTTGTGTTATGTTTTAATTTGATACATTGATAAGTTCAATGCTTCTGTTTAACTTTGGGGGCGAGGTATCTACAACAGGTGCTTCGGAATTTGTTAGATATGCAGAATTTCCAGTCTTCTATCAGTTCTTGTAAATCAGAAACTTTGTCATTGAAGGATATTTTTGTATGTTTTTAGAAAAAGTACTCAGAAATAGGAAAATGGGATCATATGGAATTTCTATTCTCAATTTTTTTGAGAATTTTCCTGCTTTCCTAAAGGTTGTACTTATTTGTACTCCTATCAGCAGTATATAAGGGTTTCTCCATCTCCTTACCAACACTTGTTTCCAGTCTTTTGGATAATATCCATCTCACATGTGTGAGGTTATATCTCATTGTTGTTTTGATTAACATTTCCCTAATAACAGGATATACTGAACATCTTTTCAAGTGCTTGTTAGCCATATGTGTGTCTTGGAGAAGTATCTATTCAGATCTTCTGCCCATTTTTATTAGATTGATTGTTTTTATGCTGCAGATCTTTATGAGTTTTTTATTTATTTTTGATACTAACCATTTGTCAGATATTAACCTTATGATGTGCAAATATTTTCTCCCATTCAGTCTATTCATTTTGATGATAGTTTCTTTTGCTGTGCTGAAGACTTTGAGTTTGATGTAGTCCCATTTGTTTATTGATTGATTGATTGATTGATCAGTACCCTTGCCTTTGCTGGAATTGAATCCCCAAAGCATCTCTAGGGTTGATATCATAGAACATATTGTCTTTATGTTCTTCTTTTGTGTATGTATTTTATGGTGTCTGGTCTTGCATCTAAATCTTTAATCCATTGTGAATGAATTTTTGTGTATAGTGTTGGAAGTGATCTCATTTCATTCTTTTTCATTTGTCTGTCCAGTTTTCCCAATACCATTTGTTGAATAGGCTTAACTTTCTGTTGTATGATTCTGGATATTTTGTCTTGAATTAACTGACCATATATGTGTATATTTATTTCTGGGGATTCAATTCTATTCCACTGAGCTATGTCTCTATTTTTATTCCATTACCATACTGTTTTGGTTAATTAACCTTAGTATAGTTCAAACTTCAGGAACGTAATAGCTCCACTTTTGTTCCTTTTTCTCATGATTGCTTTGGCTCTTTGGAGTCTTTTGTAATTCTGTATGCTTTTGTTCGATCCTTTCTATTGATCCTCCACAAAAGAACTGAGGAGATCTTCATAATTCATGGTTTGCACAAAATCACTCACCAACCTGTGCCTTGAGTTGCATGCCCAGCTGTCTGTGGATAACCTGGGCTAATTCTGCCTCAGTAGCACAGGAACTATACTGTGAGAACCAACTGTCAGACACCATAAGTGAACTGATGTCAGAGAGGAGTGGGGCTTCTCACACTGTGGGTCTGGCTCTGATATGCTGATTGCCAGTGCCCATGCCAGAGTGGATGCCTAGAGAGTGCCCAATAGCATGTCCTTTCATGGAAAGGCCGTTTCACTTTCTTATTCTCCACATTGAACTTTTTGGCTCAACTAATGAAAATTTTTCATCCACAGCTGTGCTCACTTCATCTATCAACACACTGTGCTCTCTGTCCTGGGTTCCCCAGAGACTTATTGTTCTCTGACAGAAAGCTTCTCTATTTTCCATACCAGGACATATGCACTTGCTAGTCAGATTCTATGTGTGGGGGTATTCACTGTGGGAGCAAGCCTTTTAGTCATGGGAAGAGTCTCTATATCACAGTGTCCCTCCTGACTCCAGAATCTCTGTACATTGCACCAAGATGATATCTTGGCTTCCTCCACCCTTTCTGATAATTTATGTTTCTTCTCTTTGGGTTGAATCTGGTTGCTGTTCTTTTTCAAAGACTATAGTTTCTTAACAAGATATAGTTTTTTTTGTGTGTGTTTGTAGGGAGGAGGTGAGCTCAAGATATTACCACTCTGCCATCTTGAAACTTTCTCTGATGCGGTGTCTCTTCACTTTTAGAAATCTTATTTTTCGACTAAGGTCAAGATGGCAACCTGGTAGGAAAGAGTACCGCCTCATCCCCGCAGAGCAACTAGAAATTCACCTGTTTCCAGATATAAATACTGATCAAGAGTGGGTTCAGAAGCAGCAGAGTAGGATGGATGAAGCCTCCAATAGAATTAGTAAACTAGAAAATAGGGCAGAGTAATACACTCTAGCAAACCAGCAAGTAGGAAAAATAATGAAAAGAAATGAAGAAAGTATTCAAGACCTATGGGATAATATCAAAAGAAAACACAGTGGGATCACAGGGGTCACAGAAAGAGAAAAGAGAGAAAAGGGGAAAGAAACTGTATTTGAAAAAATATAGGTGAGACTTTTCCTTAACCTGAAGAATGAAGCAAACCTCCAGACCTAAGAAGCTTGAAGAGTTAAAAAGTAAAGAAACCCAAATAGACCAGCACCTAGACACATTGTCTCAAAATGTCAAAAATACAATATAAAGAAGAACTTTTAAAATCAGTTAGAGAAAAATGAGTCACATACAAAGGAGTCTCCATAAGACTGTCAGTGGATTTTTCAGCGGAAACCTTGCAGACCAGAAAGAATGGCATGATATAGTCAAAGTGCTAAAAGAAAAGGATTTGCAATCTAGGATACTATACCCTGCAAGATGATCATTTTGCACTGAAGGAATGGTTAAAAATACTTTCCGATAAGCAAAAGTTAAAGGAATTCATCACCACAAAACCAACTCTATGAAACAAACAAACAACTAAAGGATGATATATAAAATATAAAGGAACCCTACTTTAAAACAGTAAGGCAGCACAATATAAAAAGTGGAGAGGAGGAGAGGAGAATAAAGATGTAGATGGTTAAAATGAGTGTAAGTCTAATCTGCTTTCAAATGAAAATAGGAAATAAACATAGAATTCGTAATGCTAACCTCAGTTCAACCTCAAAGCAAAACTCCAGGGAAAAAAACAAAGAAAAATAAAGGGAAATCAATCAAAATGTAACTATACCCAACCCACCTAAGAGGAGAACCAGAAGAACAAGAGCACTGTCTGGAACAATACACAGAAGACAAATAACAAAATGGCAATAAACTGCATATCAATAACAGTCTAAACAATAATGGATCGAACTCACCAATCAAATGATACAGAATGGCTGAATGGATTAAAAAGCATAACAAAATCTTCTGCTGCATTTAAGAAACTCACATTCTTTCAAAAGATCAACAAAGACTCAAAGCTAATAGTTGGAAGACAATCCTACAGTGGAAGAGCAACCACAAAAATGCAGGAACAGCTATACTTATATTAGATAAAACAAACTTCCAACTAAAAAGCATAACAAAAATCTTATTTCTCTCTGTTCTTTCATCTGGGTCATTTCTAGATTTCTATATTTAAGATCACCAGTTAGTTCCCCATTTAAACTATTCTGCTTCCAAATTTTCTATAGTATTCTTGATCTTGTTTATTGAGTTTTTCACATCCTGAATCTCTGTTAGTCTCTTATTTAAAACTCCATTTCTGCTTGCTGCTCATTAATTTAATTTTTGAGCTTATATGTTTTGTTAAGTTGACATGTATGTCTTTTGATGTAATTTTCTGAGCTCTGTTGTATATTACTGAATTATTTTTGGAGAATTCTAGCATCTCTGAATAGTTTTATGATTTCTATTTTAAAGTATTTATAAAAAAGATTTATTTCTTTTTCTTTGAATTTGATTTCTGGTGAAGAATTGTCTCCTGGTGATGTAGAATACTTTGAAATTTCAGGTGATACGGTGTAATCTTCTGTTGTCTTCCCATTTAAAATCTGGATTAACAGTTTAGAACTGAGTTGCTTATCTTTCACTTTTCCAGCCAGGTGATGTGATAGCATTTATTGTTATGTTAAAATTTTTTTTTTTTTGCCTTTTCAGTCTTCTGTAGGTGTTCAAGTTGGTGGATAATAAGTATGTGATCCATTTTGAGTTAATTTTTGTGTATGACACCAACCAATAATCTACTTCTTTTACTTATTTATTTGCTTTTGTAGTTGTCTGTCCATTTTTCCCAGAACCATTTGTTGAGTAGATTTTCCTTCCTCCATTGTATGTTCTTAACTCCTTTGTCATAAAGTAACTGCCCATATAGGTATGGTTTTGTTTTGTGACTCTTAATTTTATTCTACTGGTCTGTTTGTTATTCTTTCAATGTCATGTTGTTTGGATGACCGTCACACTGTAGTAAAGTTTGAAATCAAGGAGTTTAGTTTCTTTATTTTTCTCCTTTTTTGGGGGGGTGGGGATTGCTTTGGCTATTTGAGGTCTTTTCCCATACAAGCTTTAGTATTATCTTTTCAATTTCTTTGAAAATTGTCCCTGGATTTTTTTATAAAAATGACATTAAGTTTGGTTACTGCTTTAGGTGAGACGACTATGGGATTAACTATGTTAATCCTTCCAATCCACGAGCATGGAATATTTTCCCACATCTTTTATTTTCTATTTCTTTTATCACTTTCTTATAGTTTTCAGTTGATAAGTCTTTCAACTCCTGTGTTAAATTTATTCCCAGGTATCTTATATTTTCTGGGAGTGATTTTCAGTGATATTTACTTCTTGATTTCTTTTTCTCTAGTTCATTTATCATTATTTGACATTCTAGTAATCATAAGAGATCTACATACCCCATTAGCTATTGATGTTCCTTTAATCTTATTTGTCATTTTTAAAGATAAAATACTCATTACTGCCTGAAAAGTTCAGAATTGGTAATTGCATATAACTGATCTCTCTGTCGTTTTGATCCCTTTGGTTTTCATCTAGAAGCAATTTATTTTCAACTTAATTACTCGATTCTAAAAGTACTGAAAAAACTCCTTGCCTAGAAATCAGGTTATCTGTGGTCTAATTTTGCTTTGTTACAATATAGTTTTGTGACCTGGTAGAAACTTCTTTATACCCTTGACGTTCAATTTCCACTTTTGCGTAATGAGTTTATTAGTTTAAATTGTTTCTAGGATTCCTCTAGTCTATGAAATATTATAGCGGAAATTAGAAATAATGAATAAAATGTTTCTATGTTATCAAAACTAAAATAAATACATAGAAGTTTTATTTAGAAAATATATAAACAACACATACATATGGAAAATGCGCTTAATATATAAAATAATCTTCCAGGTTGGAAGGATTGATTAGTTTCTACAAGATAAATTTAAATAAGGATAGCATGACTGATTGTTTTTTTAATGTCTTTTATTTTAGAGTTAAATAATCATTTTTTTTTTTTGCTTACTTGTTTTTGCTTTGCACTTAAGTTTAATAATAATGTTAATTAGTGTATGGTGGATGGTATTGGTAGAGTTAGCAGGCAGGGACGAGGCAGACTGTTGCTAGAATGGATTAAACACATTCTTTTCATGTGAGAAGAGTGTAGGCACATAATCTTGAAATGTTCCTGTTATTGTGAGCATAAACAATCCTAATGAAATCTTAATTATGTTAATAGAGACACATGATGCAGAATGTGAAAAAAGCAATCATAATGTAATCTAGCTCTATCTAGAGTTCTGCTTTTGGTTCAGGGAATTATGTTTTAAAAGGAACGAACATTAAAATATTTGTAAGAGATCCAATGGAAAGGGAGACGATGAAAAATTGGGAAATTAATATATGAGGAAAGCTTGAATAAACTGAAGAGGTTTAACTAGATCCTGAGAAGGCATAGCAGGGTCAATGTCTTAAATTAAATTTATTTGAGATATTGGATAAACCACTCATATAATTTAGAAAAATCAAAATGATATATAAGGTATCCAGTGTTTCAACTTCTCTGATCTCCAATCTATTTAGGTATGATTTTTATTAGTTTTTTAAATTATTTCTTTGATTCTTTAATTACAAGTAAATATACATTTAAAAAATGAATTAAACCATGCATGCTGTTTTGTACTTTCTTTAAGTTTAATTGTATATTTTGGAGACCTTTCAATATATGTGGAAAGAATTTGCCTGGTTTGTTTTAAATAACTGCCTAGAATTCTAGTCAGTGAAAAATAAAAGTTCATTTAAACAATCCCAAAGATGAATGTTTCAATTCTTGCCTATATTCTCTTTGTGCTAAGTTATCATTCATGAAAAACAAGAAAAATGAATGACAATACCGACTTTTCATCTCAGATACTTACTTGCAGGCATATCGCTAGGAAAAATTCTCACAACTAGGTGACTCAAAGCTCAGGAATTTTTTTTGTTTTTTTTTAAGTAAAGGTGCAAGCAGGAATGAAGGTAAGTAGGCAGGCAGGGAGGAAGAGAGAAGGAAGAAGCATCTTTTTAAAAATTTTATTCAGTTCACACTGGTTGCCCCTTTCCTGGGCCTAGAACTTGAACCCAGGAGTATGTGATTTTCTCCTTGGGAGGTAATTGATCTGACTGCTGCTCCACCAGGGCTTGCCAAGTATGTTTTAAAAATTTGGAAGATATTGTCTAACTTTTCTCTCTAAAAGTGGTCCCTATTTTTACATCCAAGAGCAATGTATGAAAATGTGCGTTTTCACAGTCTTTTCCACACAGTATGTGCTAGAGCTTTGGATATTTGCCCATCTGTTAGATGAGAAGTAGTCTGTTAATGCAGTTTCAGTTCTCATCCTCTCTTTATGAATGAATGTGGGTATCCTTTCCTACACTGAAGAGCTCCCTCACTTTCCTGTCCCTCTCATTGAGCTCTTTGTTCATACAAACCCTGCACATGGTTTTCTGTTGGACTGTGTAGCTGTTGTTATCTCTGTACTCAAATCCTCGTGGAATCACCCTCTAGAGTTGCTTGTTTGAGCTCTGAAATACTGGCTGCAGACTCTCTTTCCTGGCCACCATTGACAAATGCAGCAAGCGTATAGGACAAGTTAGAAGTGCTAAATGTTAATGCCCTAACCTCTTCTCTCATCCAATAACAAATAAGGATTTGGTCTATAAAACGCTCCATTGTCCTGCCTTCTTATGGAAATAGCTCTGAGGTATATTTGATACTGTCTCCTAGTTTCCAAGTGGAATTCAGTTCTAGTTACCAACAGTTACCATAGTGGTAATTGACTTGAAAACCTAGTTATTCCTACAGCATCCCCAACACTTAATGACTTTATTTTCAGAAAAAAAATCATTTGCATAGGGATCTTTGCTTTTGGGTATGCTTCTGGAAGAAGCCAAGACAAGCCTGATCATTGGGTCTCTCTGAGTTCTACTCAAAGTGTGCTTTACAGGGGGTTCTGCTTTGTGAGCAGTCTAATAAATTCAGAAGAGTGAGCTTAAAATTTTGATGTTGCATACTATTTAAGTATGTAATTTTCTCTCTCTCTGTCTCTGTCTGTCTCTGTCTCTCTCTGTCTCTCTGTCTCTCTGTCTCTCTGTCTCTCTCTCTCTCTCTCTCTCTCTCTCTCTCTCTCTCTCTCTCTCTCTACTCCCTTAGGCCTGTGATGAATTGGAAAACAAACAAAACAAAACTGGCCTTTACCTCTCTAGATAACTAGAGAGGCACTAAGAATAATGTTTGGAATTGCAAATAAGAAAGCATTGATTAGTATAAGAGAGAATTTTCTCCTTGCTCAGAGAAGAGATTTCCTTCTGATGGGTGGGAGTGAACATTCTTACCATGAGCAGCATTGTGTCTTATTGGTTGGCTTGTGGTTGAGACTCTGAGAATCTCTGTGTTTGATGGCAGGTCTTTTCTGTTTTCAGATTCTATTACTCTGCCTTAATTATTTGAACACTAGCTACCATTCTTTTACTTCTTTTTCTATGAAATAAAGATTAGTAAAAATGAAACTAATACACTGGGGTGGTCTTTAAACATCTGTAAACTCTCTAGAAATCATAGGAGAAAGTTGAATTCTAGTTGGTCACATTTTGAGAATTTTTGTTACAATGTGAATTACATTCCAACAGCCCTTCATATTTATAAGACAGAGAAACTGGCATCTGTAGGTAATGGGACTGAATCCTTTTTTTTTTTTTTAAACACTAAGATTCCTCAACTACGTTGAAATACTAAAAGAAAGTGTTTTGAAATTTTCTGGGTGAGTCATTGGATCTCAAGAGCAAATGAGTTTATTCAGTACACACAGCATTAAGACGAAACCAGAGAGAGAGAAAACATTTGTCCTTGAGCTTCTGAAAAAGTGACATACTTTCCTGGACCAATCCTTTGAGTCACTGTTGTGACTAACTCCACCTGAACTCTCCGCCCTTTGGAGCTGAGAAGAGCTTGTAGTCCAGCTGGAATGGGAAGATTACAATGGCAGTTGAAATGGAGTTGGATTCAATGCTGACCCTATGAATTACACTGCACTGTGATCATATAGGGTGTACTGAAATGAGCAATAAGCAAAGTGGAGCGTTAAGGACTGGGCAATCAGGAATATTGGAAGGGCTAATGAGTTCCCAGTGGTTCAGTCCATCCAGATGAATATACAGATTCAAAGAGACATTGTGGAGGACAGATTGAGAGTTCCCCAGTATGTTGCAGCAGGAAGTGGGAGTAGCTCTGGAGTCAGACTATTTCAGTTCACATACCAGCTCTATCTCTTACCAGGCTAGGCACTCAACGTTAAAGGCTTGTTTTCTTTTCAAAAGTAATAAAAGTACTTAAGATAATTTTTATGAGGACTAAATAAGAAAATGTGTCAAGTTTTTTAACACCGGCTTTGCTTTAGCGTTCTACCATAAACTTTATTAAAAGTTTTTCAAGATGCCCTCGTAGTAGGAAGTATGTACAACTGGATGTTTTTTTCCTGGTTGGACTAGGGTAGGGATGCACTGTCCTTTAACCACCCCCACACCCCTTTTCTCTAACTCCCATACATTTTCTCTTTATCCTTGATCCTTATCCCCCTTTGTTTCTTTTCACCTTCTCTCATTTGAGAGTTCAAGGATTTCAGAAAGAATTGTTCCCTGTGTAGCTGTAGATTTGCCATGTCTGTGGGAGGAGGTGAGTTCATGAGTCTCCTACAGAATCATCTTGAACTGGAACTCTCAGGGCTTGCCTTGAGCATGAATAATGGAAATACATAGAAGGGTGACTTACTGCCTCTTCCTAAATTCAACTGAATAGATCTTTAGAGGACTGGAGGATTTTTCTGCATTGTAATCCTAACTCATTGTAAAACATTTGAGTAGGGCCATATAAGGATATTTTTGGTGTGTTGAATATGTATATTAGAGGGTTGTGGGGTGACTGGTGATGAAAACGGAAAATCACAACTTCTGTGTACAACATCTTGACTGCCATTCCATTGTGATTTTGAGATGAGCTCCAGAATCTTTAAAGCTCCCAGAGATAAAATTAATTAAATAAATTAATCATTGTTATGGCTCTATTGTGAGTCCTGAAAGACAAATGCATAAAAAGTTCTTTAATGTAATTTTCTTAACGAAATAACTTTTGAGTACAGATTTTTCTATTTGCTTCCAGCTTATTCCAGTTTCCAGACTTCTCATTATTAGTTTTTATTTTATGAAAGCATTGTAACACTCATTAGGACAGCAGCTATCCAGTTCTGTAGGACATTTAATGTCTGGTCTTGAAGGCTGCAATCAACCTATAAAGTCAATCAAGTTATTAGCCATACAGAACATTTATTATCATAATTGCACCAAGTGCTGGAACACCAAAATGCATAAAGCAATTATTAATAGCACTAGGGAAAGATATAGACAGCAATACAATAATTGTTGGGGACTTTAATACCTAAATTACAATAACGGACAGATTAACCAAAAAGATAATTGATAAGGACTCAATATCCTTTAAGGATGAATTAGACTGGATGTGTATGATATGCAGTAGCCATCATTAACTGTACAGGTGTCATAAACCTGGAGGAAGGAAAGTCTGTTTTTCAACTTCTCACAAAAGTTCAGTTTGGGGTAGTATACTTCTACCCACATTTAGATAACTGATCATCTCCCTTCGATGCAGGTGAGGGTGAGCTGAGACACTGATGAGACACTAGGTCTGTCCAGAAAGAATTTGTGGAGAGAGAGAGACGGTCAGGGTCATACAACAAGTTTATTAAAAGCACTAACAGTGAGTGTAAGCTCCCTGTGGACCAGGAAAGTTACATCAAGGGAATGCACACATGTGTACACTGCACGTGCTGCCCACATCTCACACACAGACAAGATGGATTCTTGAATATATATGAGGGGTGGGGGCTTCTCCTTTCATGGGTGTGTCCAGGATACCTGGAGTAAAAATTGAGTGAGAGTATCTAGGGGTGCGTCTGTTATGGTCCAGCCTCCAGATGGCGAGAAGACCAACAGCTGGCACTCAAGTAGAGAAAAGCACTTCATTGCACCGGTACTGGCTCGGGGGCATCATTACCCAAAGCCGAGGAACGGGGGCTTTTGGGGAGCTCCTTTTATACTCCAAGGCGAAGACCCACCTCGTTGGCTATGTGTGATTTCCACTGGCAACTCTTATCAGCTATAATATAGCTGCAGAATAGGGAGGATGTTTATGTGTCTTTGGACATAGCTGCAACCTCTGTAGCACTGGGAGAAATTCCTGGCAGACTAGCTTTTACATGGTCAGAGAAAAAATGTCTTCTGTTGCATGTCCTAGACTCAAGCTGTTAATGTGGGGTTCTTGCTCTTTGGGGTCTTTGCTCTTGTAAGTCTTAGGTTTTACCAGTTAATTCTGCTCATTTATCTGCATACTGTCCTAGAGATTTTAAGTGATGCTGTCCCTGAGGGTAAAACCTAACCCCACAGGATATTAAAATGCTCAAACTGTAAGGGTGTGTGGTATATAGTTCCAATACATATGTACTTCCTCTTCTTTTCCTTATCTCTTAAGGGAGTTATTTTTAGTTTAAGAAGATAGATGTACTGTGATTCAAAGACTTTCCCTTTCAATGAAATGCTGATGAGTCAAAAGCAAAATTAAACAATATTTTTTAAATGTTTAATGAATACATGTTTATAAAAGCACTCATCCCTTAACATGGGGAAATATACAAAAATTAAAGGTCTATGAACCTAATAAAAGTTTTCCTAGACTATAGGAAACATACCAGCAGTGAAAAAGTTTAATTTAACCTTTTTATATAGAACGCTTCACACCAGACAAAGGAATATAATTCATCCAAGCATCTATTATTCTACCTTAAGTAAACTGGAGGGTTCAACTGTATTTAGATGGTTTAATTGGTTTGCAGGAAATTGATGTTCTCTGATCAGGGGTAGATGTGGTGTCCTTTGGTCACTGATGGTGAAGTTCAGGCCTAACAATGAAACTGTTACATCTAAACCACTAGAAAGCTTTAACTTCAGACTTGGATGGTTTTTATAAGTAGCACTTTTTTTTTTAATTTGCCTATAAAAGTAGACTTCTTTTTATTACGGGTAAGTAGTTTTTACCTGTGTTACATTTCTGTTTACAGTGATGAACTATGACCCAGTAAAAGCAAATTATTCTCTTATAAAAAGGAACATGGTTAATCCTAAAGGCTTTCTTTAGACTAGTCTCTGTGGTATTGAAAACTTAATGAATCAATTCTCTAACTAAAGAGCAGATCCAATCCTAGATGAGTTGGCTGTTTTGCATAAAATGGATTGGATGAGGAGCTGTTAGTTCCCTCATTCCCACTGATGTTTTAGGGTTAATACTACATATTACAGTTTTGCGCAAAGTCTTTCAGCTTTTTTTGTACCACTGCTTGGTTGAATTAAGCATAAATTAATGGCATATATGATCTGTATATCCTTTCAGTGAAAATAAATTGAAATGTAAAACCAGGTCTATAAAAGTATGAGGAAACCAACACACTCATCCAATGCTGATGGCATTGATACGATCACTTTAGATATAATTTGGCACAGTATTTCAAAAGCCACAAAAAATTCTTTAACTTTGTTAAGTCTAATCCTTGGCAAGTAGTCTGAGGAAGTAATTTAAAATATAGAAAAAAGTTGAAAGTGCAGATATATTCTCTGAAATGTTCTTTTAGTAAAACATGTATATAACCTAAATGTTTAATTAGGGCAGTGGTCAAATAAATGCCCATCTGATAATATTATGCAGCCACTAATGAAATACACATACTTTGTGAGAGAACAAAGCTGCTAATCCATTACATGCAAAAAGAAGGATGTAAAATTGAATATATAGTCTAGATGAAACTATTTTTAAAAAGTTTTATACATGTCAACCATCTCAATAAAAAAAATTTTATAGAAAAATGAACTGGATTGTTGGTGATGTTTCTATGTGTTTTAAACATTGTGTATAAGGCCATGTATACTATATGATATTAAAAGTAAAAAGGAAAGAAAAATAAGTATCCTTTGTACAGCAGGAGGAAAATTGTCAAAACTAAAGCGTTTTGGTTATTTGGTATATGGGAGGATTATGCACCAGGCTCCTTTTAGCTCTGTCCTTGCACTAGTAAGGCCATTCCTGCTGAGGGTCATCTGGAAATGGCACTATTGGCACAGAAAAAACAGAACCATCCTGCATTCTAGCAAGGATTTGAGAAAGAACCAAGTCTCATGTAACAACTACTGCTCACTCTTCTCTGTCCTAAGATTTTCCATAATTTTCTCTTATCTATCAAACTTATACTTTCGTAATTCATTTAATTTTACTGCATACAATTTTAATAAATGATGACAAGTTATAAAGTGTCTTTTTCTATACTAGAAATTCCTTTCATAGATGATTAATATTGAACAATGCTTGGAATCTACAATTTATAAAGCATACTACAATATCTAAAATATCAAAATTCACAAAAATTTATTTATCTTAGTATCTAAAATTTTGGCTTATTTGAATTTTTTGTTAGGGCTTTTATCAATTTTTCCTTACTTACTCTACATTCAAAAAATCCAAGTGGATATCTCTGTTCTTCCTCAATCTGTTTTACCGCTATTCCTGTAGAGGAAGAATCTTATGGCAACTATATAGATTTGCATATATCTTACCCATGTTTACCTCTAATCTATCATGACATTTTTCATTTGTTATAAATTTGTTCTCCTCGGTACACATCCATACTGGTAAAAGCAAAATCAAGGATCTTATTTAATCATATCCACTGTGGCAAATGCTTATGATTATCTTTACTTACAAAAAAAACAACTTTTTTTTTTAATACCTCATTCCTTTGACTTCACTTGACCTTTCTCAGACATACCTAATATAGTCTTTATCACTGGTCATGTCTTACTTTTTTCTTTTACTATGCTCAGCCCTTGAACCAGAGAAGGAAGTTACATGTACTTCCCTTGGATTTTGCAAGACATTAGCTCATGCGTGTTGTCTACAACAAAGAAGTTTCTTATTGTAAAACCACAAAGTTAACCTTGATTTCAACACAACTGCCTCCGGGAAAAGGACAGGGAGGGATATGCACTGATTCGTCACTAATCTGAGATAAAATGGTGTTCTCTTCCTGCTGGGCAATTTCTCAAAGTCAAGCAACATTTCCACCTCAGTTCACAAACTTCAAGCCACAATGGGAGAAGAATTCTTCCTTATCTGTATGCATTATTCTTGAAGAAACATACAATACAAAAGTTCAGTTAATTTGAACCTTGCTTTAAGCATCTGTTTTACCATTCAATGTTGATTTTGAGAAGTTTGAATTTCTTTCCCAGCCCTGGCGAATCTGTGTAAGGGTCTTGTCAATGCACGGTAGAATGAGGATAAACTTGATCACCAGCACAGTACAAGGAATGATGAGTGCTATCACGTAGGTTGAAGGAAGAAACCATCTGAGAATGGATGGACTGAGGAATCTCTTCCCACCATACACCAGGGTGTGTGCTGTGCACAAGATTAGGGTCAAGTAACCCAGTTTAGACTATAAGCAAGAAACAAAAATATTTATGTTAGCACTATTTAAAGTGAAACACTGTAAGCTACTGAAGGACATTTGTCAACAACCACAAATGTTGGAAACATAATATTTAGAACGCTCTGCTAAGTATTGAAGAAAGCATTAATCCTCCCTTTCAAAACAATAAATATTTCATTGAAACATTCAAAAAATGATTGACTGGAGGGGAAAGTTTTCCAGAAAACTTTTGAATTAGAAAAAATATTGTACCTTGCTTTTTTTACCCAATGATAACCTCTTTCCTAGATCACCTTTTCTGGAGGTCAGAGATGAGTAAGACAAAATGACTTCAAGATTCAGTATTAATATGCACATATTATTGACTAAAAGCAGGCTAGCTAATTTCTATCACAATTTACTTTTGTTTTTTCACTTTGGCCTAAATTTGAGACCCCGATGTTTATTTCTGTCTTAATGCATTGGCGAAAGGTGTTAACATGGAAAGTACTGACTGCATTCAGTTCCTGGGAGAAACCACAAGGCTTCTGAAATTCAAAAAGTACTCTAAAATTAAAACCTAATTTCAATTTCTAATGGTCTATTCTATTGTAGTGGTTCAGAAGGAGCATGTATCATATCACACATCCTGAGGGCTCGTTGAAACGAATTGTTGGACCACACCTCCCGAGTTTCTCATTTATTAGGTCTGAGTGGAATCTGGATCTGTATGCCTAACAAGATCCCAGGTGACGCAGATGCTGCTGATCTGTACCATACTTTGAGGACCACTATTCTATAAGAATTGTTAGTTACTAACCATCTTTAATGAGGTGTCTTGTGGTTAATTTGTTTAAAAAAGAACTGATTTTTCCTCCTATAGAATAGCACTATTTCTGGTATATCATATCTTGCTTCAAAGTTTTTTAATTTTATCTCAATATATGCCTTTCCATAGCAATATGTCCACATACTAAGGTTGAATTGCAGAAATGGAAAATTGGTTTTCGAGTTTCTCTCCACTTTTACTTTGTACATATCCTTACACTATGTTTAATGTTTAATTGTAGCTAGTGCTTTTCACTCTATTTGTTAAAAAAGAAAATGTAGACCTCAAATAAAGGTGCTGGTGCTAAGCCCACCAAGACTTAATACCTAATCTAACTTCGATTTGAACCCCTTGTGATTTCTACCTTCCCAGGGAATGTAGTTGTAATTGATCATTATGTAATTTTCTGGTCAGTACCAACGAGGAAATCTTTTACATTCCCCAACAGAAAATGAAATAATCTGTCACAAGGTCCTTATCCATTCCCTAAAGGTAGGTTACCTAAGCCTGAAATAATTCCCTTCCCTCATCTTGTCCTTTTTCTGCCTATAAAAACCGTTGATTTTGAATAGCTTTTTGCAACATCTTTCTACCTGCTAGATAGGATGCTGCCTAACATGAATTGTTCAGTAAAGTCATTTAGATCTTTCAAATGAACTGGGTTGGAATTTTGTATTGAACAGAGTCTTAGCTGTAGCTCTGAGAGCAGCCAATAATCTTGGCAAGGGATGCCCTCTAGGAAATCAAATCATTGTGGAATCTGTCTTTTTTGTATCAGAGTTTAGCATTTTCTAATTTGAATTTGTTTAAGTTGCTATTTTTATGAGATTGCTAGGGAAGTGATGGGGCAAAATGAAAACTGATGCCTGATATGAGAGAAAAGTGAGATATTAAATCTTGTCTTCCATACCTGGACAAATCGAAACTCTCTCCAGTTGACCATGTTGCTAACTGATGGCAAGGAAGTGATTCCCAGGAGTACAAACAAGAAAAATCCAAGGATTCCCAAAGCCACATATGAATCACTAATCCAGGCAGAAGTGGTACTGAATGAATTTCCTTTGTGTGTTACCTAGGTAAAATTATAAGCAATTTTAAAAAATGACATTTTTATATAATGCCTAATCGCATAAGAGGACTGAAAAAATACCTCTGAATGATTTCTTTACTCAAGACCACTTTTTGACATTTCTTTTTTTTTAAATAGTCATTTTATTAAAAAAATATTAAAGTAACATTTTATAATAACATTATGTAGACTTAAGGTGTGCATCATTGTAATTTGGTATCAAATTTCTGTAATGTACATATTACATTCAAGTTACCACTAACCGTTCAATTCCATCCTTCACCATACAACTGACTTCTTTTACCCAATTTGCCAGCCCTCCCTTCCCTTCTGGTAACTACAAACTTAATTCTGTATCTTAAAAGTCTATTTTGATTTGATTTGCTTCATTTGTTTGGTTTCTTTATATATCACATATGAGTGAGATCACATGACGTTTTTCGCTTTCTGACTTTTCTCACTGAGTACAATTCCCTCTAAGTCCATCCATGTTGTTGAAAATGGCATTTCTTAATAATTATTTGAAAATAATTTTAGAGAAAAATGCACTCAGCAATTAATTTTTTGGGTAGAAAAAGTAACTGCTTCTACTTGGACTTTATGATAATACCTGACTCCAAGAGTTGTAAAGGGAGATTTACTTGACCCTGAAGATGCTAAAGCAAAGTAAATGTTTGCTTAAAACTTCCTTACCAGGTGGTTTGTTATTCCCTAAGAAAACCTTGATATTCTTAAATGATCACATCAAGATTCTGTTTTTCTGCTTTATATTCTAATAATTCTAATTCTATTCTAGTCATAATTATTTTATTCATGCAGTCTGGTTTCCTTCATGATACTATGTTTTGATATAGCATCAGGCCTGTAGCACTACACATTGGGTGGCATCAGACCCCTGTAGTATTACTCTTATTTATGTATTTGTGAGGTAAATAAATAGAAAGACCCATAAAAACACCACCATTAACTTAGTGACCAATAAAAATACTTCGAGATAGCAGTAAGCTTGATTAAGGTCCATGATGTCCAGACTAGGGCTAATGAATATATAGCACTTCCTCTGGGACTGCTTTAAAACTCCCTGAGATAATTCTCTCTGAATTTTTTACTGTGCAGAAAATAATGTTTGACATTTGTTCAGAATTTAATTTTCTGTTTATTGAGGACAACTTGCCACAAGTCCAACATTAGTAGAGTTACAAACACTTTTTGTGTCGCTTTGTTTACATTTCTGTGACACATGTTTGAATAGCCTCCTTTCTTAGAAGAACCAGATTTTGACTTCCAAAAGGACGTAGCATGCTAAAAATCGATGCTTAAAAACACATTAGTTTACATTTATTGACTAACACCCAAAGGAATTCAAGTAGAGTCTAGATTTCCTGAGACTCCAAACCTGTCAGTTTATGAGTATCCCAGTGAGTGAGTCCTGGGAATGCAGATCTAAACTCAAGTGAACCTGGAATGTAACTTTCATCCTAAGAGTTGTAGGAGATATTAATTGTGTTCATTAAAAAAGGGGGGTGGGTATGAGGTTTCTAATTACAGTTATTTAAAAATATGCTTTGAAGAGTGATTTTCTGTAATTGTAAAATGGAATTTGTGACAAGATTCCCCTTTAAGGATTAGGAGAATACAAATTAGTAGAACTTTACCTGGGTAATGGTTATGTTTCTCAATCTCCATCGTACATAGTAACGAATAGGAATCACAAGTGTGTAAAGGACATGAAGGAAGGCAAATCCCAGGGCTATCAAGCCAAGTTGTTTTCTGCAAAGCATCCAATGGTCAAGCCAGTTTGGGAATCGGCGGTATTTTGTACCTCGGTATAGCTGTAAAATGGCAGCAATAACACCAGGGAGGTAGACCAAGGCAAGCAATGTAAGTGCTGCTATTGGAAAGACACGATTTGGAATGGAAATGGCCATGCGAAAGGTATTATCTTCCTTTTTATAAACATAAGGATAGATTACTTCTCTTATCACACAGTAGATAAATAAGAAGATACACAGAATAGCAGACAAATAGAAGGGGAACTTCCACATTGGAAATAGTTGCAGAGGATAGTTTTCAATTTCTTTGGCTGCCATGAGAGATCCTTGATCCAATGGAGTAAGTCCAAGAGTACGAACAATATCCATCACTCTTTGTTTGGCTTTGTTATCATTCCCACAGACAAACACCTGGGATAAAAAGATTAACTGGTATTATCTTCTTTTTAATAATTCTTCTGAAAGTCTACATAAGCACCATACAGATTAATGACTTGTAATAGTGAACTGCTTTTCAAAAAGGATAGAGAATTAACATAATTAACAAGGTGATGTTTTAAGCTTGCACATGTGTGCTGGATAGTTAATTACCTGAATTTTAAGTGAGGGTGGTTTTAGGTGTATCATAATTGTCTGCTAAGACTTGGCTTTCCACGGTATAAATATTTTGATCTTTTCTATATTCATGGGTGCCACATCATTTATGAATTACTTTGGATCTCAGTGAATAAATGGAAACATTTTCATATAAGGTAATGTTAGTGGGAAAGGGTATCCATCAACAATTTAGCTGTGTTCATTTCTAGTACTCACAAGAGGCCTCTAGAGATGACAACTATGGTTACCATCCAATAGGAGCTGAGAATTCAGATAATGGGAAATAAATCACTCCCATTGATTACCCTTCCTACTTGGTCAAATCCAAGAAAATTATTCATGGCACATATTAGCAGAATGAAATATTTAGTGGGTATTTTATTTTGAAATTGTATTTTGGAATTTTTGAGGTAAGTGCACATTAAAATATGTACTTTCTAAATATTGAGTACAAGATCATTGTTTTATCTTACCTGCCGATTTGCATCCAATGCTCCTGACTGGAGAGCCCAGGCTGAGATGGTATTAAATGCTTTCACCACGCGGGCTCTTGGTACCAATTGAGCAAGGTACTCTGCATTAGATTCTGGATACTGATTGATTTTAAGGTTGTTGCTGACATCGACCAATGTTTTCCCATTGAGAACCTCAGTTAGTTCTGTGAGAAAATCATAATGCTCTCTGTGAATTGCTATGATTATAATGTTGGATATTTGGGCGGCTTCTGAATAATTCAAGACCTCTGCACCGTTAGGCAGCAGACTGGACATTTGGGGGTTTCGACTTCCAAAAACAATAGAGTAACCACACTGGAGCATTTTAAGTCCCAGTGATCTTCCAAAATCCCCAGTTCCAAAAATACAGACAGTCTCTTGCTTTTCTGAAGAAGTCTTGGTAAGAGGAATTTCATCTGTAGAAGTTTTCTCCATAACTGAAAGATAACACAAACACCCAATAAGATATAAATACTCTGGGCCTGGAAACATTAATGAAGATTATGGCTTTACCAGGTTGTGCCCCTGATGACATTTTTAAGAACAAAGTTGTTGATAAAAAACTTATTCTATCAGATAAAGTGAAAAACAAAGAATGGTGGATTTTTTAAGCTTTTGATAAATATTATAACAATATTGAAATTATAAAAAAATTGTAATTCCTAGACTTCTCAGAGTAAAACTTGACAAAGAATGCACTAGCATAGATCAATTCCTTATAAATAATTTTATAAATTCCCAAATAAAATATTAGCAAATAGAATTCAGTAGCTTGTTAAGAGAAAGGGCTGTTGATCAAATGGGGATTATTCCAGAAATGTGAAGATAAGTTCTATAATTTCACAATTATAAGATTATTAACATATTAGAAAATTTAAGGACAAAAATGCAGTCACATATTTGTAAGCAAAAGTGGACATAGCTTAAAATTTGACATTTATAAAAGGACAGATAAATATTTCTATTATATAAAGGTATCTCTCAACTTAAAATCTAGTATCATGCTTAAATAAAATGACTAGACACATTCCTAATAAAGTCAGAAACCAGACAAATATATCTGCTCCTATTATTTTTCAGAAATTCAGCTATCACAGCTTGATCTGAGAAAGAATTTACAAGTATAGAAATTCCGAAGAGGTTGAAAGTGATCAAATAGTAGTCTTGAAAAAAATCAAGAATGTAAACTTTAAAAAGTACCATGCATATAAAAACAATTTCAACATCTTGCCTGGGAACCCAACTGATATCAATATTCTTCATATATTATAAAAAGAAACTTGATGATTTAATAGAAGAAAGGGCCCTATTTATAGTTACAACAGAATATTTAGAAATAAAGTTCAGATAACAAGATATGTATAAGATCTATATGAAGAAAAAATTAAAATGCCTCTAAGAATCAGAGATTTGTCTACATCAAGATGATCATGTTACTGGGTGGGAATACTAAGCTTCATACAAATATCAGTTTCTACTAATTTAATCTATAACTTCTGAAAAGTAGAGTAATAAATAAGGTATCTGTCCTATTAAATATTAAAAATATTAAAATATTAAAATGAAATAATATAACACTGTCACAGGACTATGAAATGTTCAATGGAATGTAGTAAAAGAATAAAACAAAACAGAAATGCACCTAAACACATATGATGAAGATGGCCACTCAAATCAATGAGTAAAAGGTGGATTATTATGGCTAATGATGGAACAATTATCAATAGCCAGCTGGAAGAAAAAGTTGAATTTATATACTTCATTTTCTACCCCAAAGTAAATTTAAAATATATTAAATATTTAAATTAAAAAAATGAAGCTATAAAAGGATAAGAAGGAACTGTGCAGAATTATCTTATAACCTTAGAGGGAAAAAATCTTTTCCTACATAAAAAATCCCTGAAATTGTTAAAAAATAAAAGCATAAATGAGGTTACACAAAATTAAATAATACTTGCAACGCAAAAATCTCTGTAAGCAAAGTCAGAAGATAGGAAATGGGGGGAAATATTTTTAATTTGTACAAATTAGTAAGATAATAACACAATAGCCCTTCAGAAAATTGGGCAAAGGATATAAGCTGACAAGTTTATCCTTAGGAAATATAGACTTTTCAACATAGTAAAATATTCTTAATCCTATCCAAAATGAAAGAAATGTAAGTTAAAACTAAACTGAGATACTGTTACAAATCATGTGACTGTATTACTTATTTAAAATTTGTGAAATTTAAATTAAAAACACACCAGGTGCGCCCTGGTGGAGTAGAGGTTAGGCTCACCTCCTCTAGCTGAGCATAGTCCACACACATCCCAAGCACTCAGGTTTGCATCCTGGGGCCAGGGAGAACATTTAAGATAAACAACTAAATAAAATGCTGCTTCCCCCTCTTTCTTCCTGCCTTTTTATCTATTTGCCTTCATTCCTAACTCACCTTTCCTTAAAAAAATAAACAAAAACTGAAAATAAAAAAACCCTCAGAAACAAACTAAAAATTTGTTTCTCTGATGTAATGCAATAATTGAGGCTACTGTCTATAACTTTGAAGAATAGTATTTCTTTTTAAAATTTTGAATATATCTAAAAAATTCTCCTTTTTCCCAACATTTAACATTTTAATTTTAGCTTTCCCTCCCTCCCTTCCTCTTTCATTCAGGAATGTATCTTCATTGCTACAAAGAGCAGTGACTAGGCACTTCCTGATAAATATCTGTTAAATGATATCATATAAGTGGAATGAAGGAGTGGAAGGTAGCTATGGGTTTATTCTATGCGCCAGGCACAGTATTAGCTACATAATGAAGAGGAAGCTGAATGATTAAAGAGTAACCAGTGAGGAAGAGTAAAGGAGGAGAGAAATGGGAAGATGTTTAAAAGATATCACTTCTTTCACTCAAATGATTTAAAGTAAAACTCAGTGAATTTGACATGGAATTTCAAAACAGACACAATAACTGTTCTATTCTTTCATAGTAGTTTCATGCAGACTGTAGAGTATATGAAGCTTGTACCTTTTTAATAGGATTTGCAGAATTTGCCCTTTCCCTTTGCTTGTGGAAAACACCTATATTCTTACCTGAACTTATTCGATGGTGTGCCCTTATAGCACACGCAGATCATTCAGGGTTATCAGTCACAGAAGAAAGGCATATGAAATATAAGATTTCCCTGTATTTCCACAGAACATTTTTAATTAATCAAATTAAATATAATAACTGTATAATTTTATAAACTGGCTGATGACTGCTATCCTGAATGGTGTCAGAGAAGTTCGTGGTCACAAATGGGAAAGCACCTGGAGATGATTAAGGCCCATCATAGAGAAACCCAGCTGTGCCTTTGAAAAATTATTATTAACAGCAACAACTTCAAGCTAGTTGAACAATTTATATTATATTGGTTAGCTCTAATTTGTTAACTAGTTGACATAAATCAAAGCTTCAGAACCCTTATTCTACTGTAGAATGTTTGTAGGTATGCTTAAATAATGCCAGTTTGCCTACCTATTCCCTCACTTTTTCTCCATTCCTTTATCCTAATATGCTATTTTTTCTTTTATATTGGGATGAACTTTTACAAGCAAAATACAGATACGATAAAGTTAGTGTCCTATAATGAGATGGGTATCTTTATCAAAATATTCTCTCTTGGATCATACTGGTCATTGCATAAGGAGAGTGATTCTAGATTCTACATTCATTTATTTTAACGTGACATTATTTTTTTTTAAATGAAGTGATTGGTTAAATGGTGTTATTTATTTTTTGCTCCACCTCTTATGAGCAGTCTGACCTTAGTAAGTTATTTAAATTCTTTGTGCCTCAGTTTTATCATCTTTAAAAGGAGAGATTGATAATACTTCCTTTAGAGACATTGTAAGGATTGGGTGACTTAATGTATCTTTTAACAGTTCTTGAGACATAGAAAGCACTCATTAAATTGGCTATTACTAATGGATAATTTAATAATCCATTATATAAGCAATCAAACTAATGACTATAAAATTAATATAACCATTTAACGTCTATAAATTAAGGGTTGATTATGTGTCTATAACTATGATTATTGTAAATACATAAAATTTATCTGAAATTGTATTCAGTAATTCTTAAGAGGTTTGTTCCTGTTCCTCTGTTCATTTTAAATAAAACCTTATATAAAATGGATTTAGAGCAAATGAATTTATCGAAATATAGATGTAAAAACTGCTCAATTGTGAATTTCTCTTATAGTCCTTTCATGTTTATTTTAATATATTCCTCTTAAGTTCAGTTTGGCAACCAATCTGTTACTCCCAACCATTAACATTTATTTGCACTTGCAAACCTTTAGATACATCACTGGGAAAATTTAAGATACAAAAACAGTAAAGAGGTATTAAAATATGATTTAAGAGAAAGAAATATATTTATTCCACTGGGCAGTTAGTCACTCTCAAGTCATGGAAGTTCTAAGGTTGATCATCGTGTTTACCTCATCCTGAGTTCCTCTTCAGTCCTTCTGGTCCTATTTCTAGTCCCTGCGCTGTAACTGAGTTCTGCTTAGCTGCTACTGCCTAGCACAGGCTCACGGGGGGCCTCACGTATTGTGTCTCTTGATTCTTGTCCTTAAACTTCTCAAGACCTGTGCTTGTTTAGCACGCAGACATTTACAGCCCATGGAACCACATAGGACTATGGGGTCAGGACTCCATGGATAAGTCTTCCCATTTCATCTTCTGACATACAGTTCTGGCATGTTTCATAAAGCTCCTTGGAAAGTCTCCATGGAGACTCCATAGGGCACTATTCCTCTGTAGTAATGGCTGCTTAATGTGCCCTTGTCTTATCTTTCCCAGGTTCCATGGTTTATACCCTCTGCCCCTCACTCCTGCTCCTTGGAATCCCTTTCTTAATAAACTAGCTGCACATAAACCTTTGTTATAGACTCAGTTTGCAAGGAAATTGTGTATAATACAATATTTTGATTATTATTTTTTATGGAAAAACAATGATTAGACTGACCTAAGGTTACCATAACTGAGATGGTATTAATAGCATGTAAAAAATAGTTATTTTTTTTCCTCAGAATAATTTAATTTTGAAGTCTTAGAAAAATATTCTATTAATAGTAGCTTATAAAAATGGAACGCATGCATACTCAACCACAAGGGCCTTCAAGTTGTGGGTGCGTTTTACAGTTAGTGTTATGTAAAGAAGGAAATTACAACTATTTCAGACTATTTATAATATGAAATATCTCAGATGTATAAAAATAGATTTAAGGAGGTGTTATAATTTTTCTTGTTCAAAGACTTAAAAAAGTTTTCTAGTCCTATGTCGCTCTTGAGGTAGGATGGAAGAAATAAATAAGAAGGTGGTAAACAAGACATGGAGTTATTAAGGGGAAAAGGGTTGCAATAGTTAAGACATGGAGTTATTAAGGGGAAAAGGGTTGCAATAGTTAAGACATGGAGTTATTAAGGGGAAAAGGGTTGCAATAGTTAACATAGAAGTCTCCCCTCCTTCACTAAGCTTTTTACAAACCTTAGTTTTATGTAACAGGAAACACAACAGGATTATCTCTTGGTGTGGAAAATCTCCAGGACCTGTTTTACCTCCTATGGAAGCCTCCTAGAGAGGCTTCTTGTGAGGAGAGCCAAGCCTGGGTGAAGTGATCCCACAAATGTGTTTAGACAGATTTGGGGTTGCAGCCCATAAAGCAGATGCTAAGTGACAAAGATAACTAACTACAAAGGTCATGGTAGCAGCTATCACTGACAAGCTTAAGCTTGTGTGTGTGTGCACGCTTGTGTGGGTGTGTGTATGTGTATTTTTGTGTGAGTCAGAAGAACGGTATCAGGTATGGGCTTGCCCTTCATCTCCCTCTTTGTGCAGATCCCACCCCAGACCTCGGATACGTGAAGCCACATTCTTCTGGGAGGTTCCCATGAGGAAGCGAAGGGCTGTCTGGCTTGGGCATTTTACTTTTCTCATTTTTTAAAGGTCAAAGAGGCCTAGGCAACTTTCAATTTTAGAGGATTCCTGTAAATTAAAAACATGAAAATGTCTCAGCGGTATTACAGAAATTCAATATTTTAAATGATTGTACTTAACAAGTCGATGCTCTTTATAAAAGTCTTTTTATGTGAAGTAATTATGGAGTCAAAAGAAGCAGTAAAGATAATACAAGAACTCCCTACACATCCTTCACATAGTTTCCTTCAATGGTGACATTTTAACCAGTGTAATATGGTTCATTGTCAAAATCAGCTGACATTAGTATAATATGTGTTTTATGTTATTTTATTCCATATGTAGAATCAGGATACAGGACTATTCCACTATTCCAAGATTCCCTCATGCTATCTCTTTATGGTTATACTTACCCTTCATTTCCTACCTTCACCCATAACCCTGGAAACCATTAATCTGTTCTGTCCTTTTAATAGTTACATAAAATAAATCACATAGAATGCAAACTTTTGAGTTTGACTTTTTTTTTTAAACATTCCATAGGCTTGAGGTATGTATCACTGCAAATTAATATCTTCATATAATACATTGATTTTACTACCAACAGTCCAATTCTACCCTTCACCAGATAACTGACTCTTTTTCCCAATCCCTATATCCCCTTTCTTTTCTGATAACCACTAATTTGGCCATATAGATTAAAAGTCTATTTTCAGTGGGTTTGTTTCCTTTGTTTGTTTGGTTTATCTATGTGACACATATAAATAAAATCATATGGTTTGCCCTTCTGCTTCTGACTTAACAAGCCCAATTCTCTCTAGGTTCATCCATGTTGTAAGTGGCAGGATTTCATCTTTTTAATAGTGGAGTAGTATTCCATTGCGTATATATACACCACATCTTCTTTATTCACTTGTCTGTTGGTGAGAGCTTAGGTTGTTTCCAACTCTTGACTATAGTACATGATGCTGTGAGATTGTTTTCTTAAACTTATATATTACCCTTGAAGTTCTTCTAAGTCATCCATGTATCAGCAGTTCATTCCTTTTTATTTCTGAGCAGTTTTTCATGGTGGAGATATATTCTAGTTTATTTAACCATGTATTGTGTTTAGGACATTTTGGTTACTTTTAGTTTTTGGCTTTCACAATAAAGCTGCTATAAACATTCTTGTGTGGGTTTTGGCATGGACAAAATGTTTCATTTCTCTGAGGCAATTGTATGGGAGTAGAACTGATGAGCATTTACATTCATAAGTTTTAGTTTTTAGAGAAAGTTCCCAACTGTTTTCTAGCATGGCTGTACCATTTTGTATTCTACCTGTATCTCTGTATTCTTACCAGTATTTGATGTTGTCACAGTTTCTCATTTCAGTCATTATGATCTCTTGTTATTGTCTTAATTTTTATTTCCTTACTAGTTAATGATGTTCACATCTTTTAATTTGCATATTTGCTGTCCATATGTCTTGTTAGGTGGAAAGTCTCTGTGTCTTTTACCTATTTTCAGTTGGATTACTGTTTTTAACTGTTGAGTTTTCATAATTTTTTATAGCTATAGATGTGTTCTTTGTCAGATATATGGTTTTGTTCCAGTCTACACATTGTTTTTTCATCATTAAGATCATTTATAGCAACATTTTAAATTTTGATGAAATGGAGTTTGTTTTTTTTCTCTTTTGGATTGCGCTTTCGATATCATGTCTAGGAATTCTTAACTAAGCCCTAGGTATTAGATATTTTCTCCTAAAAGTTTTGTGGTTTTCATTATACATTTTGAGTTAATTTCTATATAAAGTATGAAGTTTAACACATGGTTAATTTTGGTGAAGGGGTAAAATCTATGAATAGTCAGGGCTTTCTCAATCCCTTTTTAAAAAAGCCATCCTCCCTTCATTGAATTGATTTTACCTCTTTGTCAAAAAGTTGTTGCTTATACATGTGTGGATCTATTCCTGGGTTCTCTGTTCCACTGCATTTTCCTATGTACTCGGCTACAAATACCATGCAGTCTTGAAGATTATAATCATTTAATTGAGTCTCAAAATTGGGTGGATGAGTTTTCCCTCTTTATTCTTTTTCAGAACTGCTTTAGTCATTTTAGACTACCTTTCAATAATACATTTTAGGATAATCTCATCCATATCTATAAAAATTGTATGCTTTAAATGCTTATTCTTAAGAAGCCGATGCTTTTTAGCATATTTCCCAAATACAATGCAACTTACTTGTTTTGTGTAGAAGATAATCACAGGCTATATTAAAATAATTCACACTGAAGCATAATAGCAGTATACCGATATATGAAAGACAAATTTAATTTTGCATGGTAGATTTCTTTTCATTCTAGCAGTATATTTCTGTGTATGCATAGACCTTATTTGGAGGATACATCAAAATAAAAATTTTAAACTCCTTTGTGTCTCAGCAGCCAGGTGTAAAATCATCCTTTTGCCTTCCCCATTCCATGATGCAGATCCTGTTCCCTGTTCTACTTAGTAAGAACAGGAGCCAGGAATCCAGTCATTCCCTTTCTAAAGGTAGGCATTGCCTTGCTCTTGGAAAATAGGCTGTCTATTTTCACAATGATTTCATAGGCTAGAGAGGAAAATATATTAGTACTTATGTCAGGACATTTGTAGAAGAAAAAAGGAACAAAATTCCTTTCTCTCTCTGATACAAATAGAACAGAAAGGGAAAACTAACCTGTGAATTGCTGTTTGTTTTTTAGCTTACTCAGTTTTAATATTCATACAAATTAAAACTATGAAAATGCTTCATATAAAAAGGTTTGGCAGTAAACATAAAATCAACTATAAATACAAAACATCACAATGCACTGCTTTGAGTAATAAACAATAGTGCACTGGAAATCATAAAATTAAGTAGGTAGAGAGAGACCCATCTACCATTTGGTTTGGAAGGGAATGGAAAGAGGGGCATATGGTAGTCTTATAGACAGACATCTTTCTGATACTCTTTTTCAGGTTTTTGTTTAATCATCAAAGTAACTTCTTAGAATTTATAGAATACAAATATCTCTTCAAAGGATTACACTAGAAATCAGAGGTTCTCAGCCCCAGTGTACATTAGAATCACTTGCTGAGTACTTACAAAATATGAATGAGCAGATTCTTAGCCTGAATCACTTGGTGTAGGGCAGAGCCTGGATACATATATAACATAAACATATATGCATATAATATATATTACATATTATATTATATTATGTACACTATATTAAAAACGTCCTCCCAGTGAATCTACTGTAGAACCAAATTTGTGAACCACTGCCTCTAAGGTGTCAGGTAATGGCCTGACACAGTGGTTCATGTATTAAAATTAGCTGGTAGGCTGTTAACTACTAGGATACCACCTCCTGATATTCTGAATCAGTTTCTGAGACAGAGCTCAGACACCTATATTTTAAAAGCTATACTAAACCAAACAAGCCATCACTTCTAGGGCACTTGGCGGGTGAGAACCATTGGAAATGGAAAGAAGTTAAGGGTATCTTTTCTGGAGAGGGATGGTGTGATAGGGAAAACAGAGTTGTAAGGGTTTGCAGGGTTTTACTCATTGTGTTTCATTCACCTGTTTATAATTTCTTTCCCTGAGTAATCACCGGAAGCAAGCATGCGTATGGTTGGCCCCACAAGGCAAAGAGTCAATGGATGTCAGACTCAAGATTTGGTATCAGACTGCAGTAGGTGTTGCTCTGTAAGTCTCTCAAGAAACCTCTGTGTGCCACAAACTTAGAATTTGATCAAATCCATCCATGAGTCTCCCATAGGACTCCTTAAGTAACACTTTAAAACTCTGATGTGACAGGATTTTCATTTTAATTTGATACCTGTAAACAGGAATTTTCTTTTTTAGTCCTTTCTTCGGTTTCATTTTCCTTCTGAATTTCTACCTGAAAGCCCCAGATGACTTGACAACATGCTTTTAATGAGCTGAAGCCCATCAGTCAAGCACTTCCTTTATCACAAGGCATAATGGCAGGAGGGAGTTCAACTATTCCAGTCTTCTTGTGTTCAGAGCATTTGTTTTAATACATCCCAGGGACAATTGGAAAGATAAAATATTTTGAAAAATTAAAAACCTTACACTAACACATGAACCCACCCAATTTATTCACTGAGCTATTTGTGAATTTAGTTAGATCTAGGCTTTTTGAGAAAACAAGCATGTTTACATTCATATTCCTTTATTGATAGGTATATATTACTAAAACAACATCAGAAAATGTTGGTTTAAAAAGATCACTGATCACAGTTTATAAAAATTTTAATGTGCCTGTACCAATGGGTTTTTTCTCCAATTGTTTTTAATTTTCAGACTTTCACATCATTTGAAAATAAATTTTTAATTTTAGCCTTTTGGTTAGAAGTAACTCTGTTAGAAATAGTCATAGACTAACAGAAATATATCATTTAAAGCTTCTTAACCTAAATAAAGAAACCACTGAGGGTTGGGTACTGAACAGCTGGTTATTTAAATTATTTTATGAAAAAGTGTTGTATAACTCAAAACAACCTATTTTACTAGTGACCAGTTTTTCTGCTAGACAATAGAATTACAAAAAAATAAAGAGTAATTTAACTTGTAGTTTGATCAAGTCACAAGAGCATAACTAAATACAACCTTTATGTTAATGTTCTTTGGGAATATGCTCTTCCACATGAATTGTTAATAATTAGCATGTGCTGTAATTAAAAAGATTCTATTAGTAACATTTCATTACCACCCAATGAATTACTGGGATAGCAAGTTAGTGAAGATCTATATTATTGCATTTTAGGGAAAATATTATATATTTTTATTTAAGTTATTTGGTGAAATACTAGTTTAATTAAAAGTATTAATTCAGGTTTTCAAATTTAGATCTCAGTTGTACATGTCAAAATAAATGAAGATTGTTCTATGATTCCTGAGCCAAGAATTTCATCATGTAGATTCATTATCCACTGTCTAGGATGGTTCATTCATTTTATTAAATCCTGGGGCTCATGACAACAAGGTCAGGGATTCAGTCATGTCTGAGTTAATTTACCTTGACTTTTGTTTACATTTTAAATCCTGAACAATTTCTTGCAAATGTGTGGTTCACCAAAGATTCAGCATCGGGACCAGGGCTGGAGTGCTACCATGGGATAGACCATTTTTATTCATGAAGTAGGTGGTATCTGGCTGTACACAATATGAGAGCATTTGCTTATCAGATAATTTGGTGATTACAATATCTACTTAATATTTAGTTTCAGTGGGTCTTACTTTTCTAGGATTATCATAGTCACAGATATTTAGGAAGTTGTTTGATTTTTTTCATTTTTGACTTTTAATGGGAACTTTCTATTTAACTTTGTTTCAATAAAATTTCCTATGAATAATCATTTGTCTTCATATTTGAGGTCACTCAGAATTATCTGAGTATTGATATTACCAGATCAGTTTGAGGATAGAGGAGTCTTGCTTTATATTTCACTCAGTCTCCTACTCATCCTGCTTCCAAACCCTGTTAATGGGGAAATTCCATATGCTTTAAAGTATCTCCTTAACATTTTTAGAAATCTCCTGGGGGTGGTTTACATGTTCTTGTGAATGTAGTCTCCATCTTCTTTCAGGAAACATTTCTTCATTTTTAACCTGGATCTTGGAGGCAAGAACTCCCAATGGCCACCGTGTCTCTGATGTTGCCAAGACTGATCAATGTGAACTGCAGGTGGTGGTGAGGAGGGGACAGCTGTTCCATTTCTCACCCCAGGGGAGAAAGTATTCTTTACATTTCCTCCTTTTCCTTGTGTTATATGCTCTGCTCTACTCAAGAACAATGTTAGTTGATAAATATTTATTTTTAATGAAACAGCTTCTTTGAATCTTCTAGGTTTTAAATCTCAACTCTTTTTAGTGTCCGGAGGTTGATTTGTCTGCATGATGATATGTTTTTCCAAAACTGACTTGCACCTTAGACTCAATCTCTTTCCTTAAGGGCCATCCTTCTCAGAAGGCTCACAGAATCCATGTGACTTCCCATGTGACTCCAAGAAAGGCCCTAGTCACTCTTCACTCCATGTGTGGAGTGAATATAATTAGGTTAGGAATCTAATACCTCTAGGCTCCTGGTTCCTCCAGGGAGATAGATACAGAGACTCTTTATGCACCTCCATCCCCAAATACATGTCTTCCAGTTTCCCAAACATGATCTCCCTACCCTTTCTCTGCCAATAAAAGATTTTGGGATTTTAGTTTAGGAAAATCAGAAGTAATGGTACATTTTCATTATTAACTACAAATATAACTTCTGATTCCTTTCTTCTCAATGTAATCCCATTTCCCCCATCATCTATGTCATAGTCATTGAATAGGATGAAGAAATCATTTTACTCCATGGGTATTGGAGAAAAAAATACTAGAAACATTACTTTTCTTAATATATAAGAATGATTTAATATAACAGTTCTCGAACTATTCAATAGGCTTCAATATCTTACATCATGCCTTCAGGTATCAACAAATGGCTAAAATGTCTTACTTAAGTTTAACTAACTATAACCTTTAGAAATTCATATCTCATTATCATGACCTCAGTTAAATTACTTAATATTATGTTAATCTTTGAAAGAATTACTTTTCAAAAGAGACTAGATTCCAAAATATTATAGTTCACACTTATTGTAATACTTACTCATTATAGCATAGATTAGATTATTAAAATTAAGAAGAAACACTGAGATTTCTGCAATTGCTTTCTCCCTTTGAAGAATAATTTCTACTATTTACTTTGTATGTACTTTACAGTACAAAGTAATCTCAGGCTTCACCTCAACTGGCAGGTAGTTGAAATCTGGACTTTGACCCATGCGCTCATCATCCACTGCACTTAGAGAAATGAGAAAATGGTCAGCAGCTTTTTCTTTAAGCATTTTTAGTATTTTATTGCAATAGCTTTGTTTTATAAATTAAAATAAACTCATATGTATAGATTCTCATTATGTGTACCTTCCAAGTGTGAAAATCAGCATTAATAATTCCTTGGTAGGATTTCATATTTTCCATAGATCTAAAATAGCATTTCTATGTCAGGAACTGTGCTATGTATGAGGAATGAAGTGAGAAATTAGATTGTCCTTATCCTTAAAAGTTTCCAGTCTTGGGGAGGATTTAGACATGTAATCAAACTACAATGATAACACTGGGTGAAAACCCAACCAGAGAAGTAGATCCCAGCCCAGAAACTGGGCACCAATCTGTTTGGGAAGGAGGGAAGAAAGTTTACGAAAGACACAAAATTGCTTCAGTTACTATTTACTTCACTCAAATCTGTTTCCAGACCTTACAAAAGATCTGTAGAGATGAAAGATGTATAGTCATGCCCACTGTTAATCACCCCCTGCTTATTCCCTTTCTGCTCATTGCACATGCCATTGCCAATAAAGACCTGATTGGATCCCTAAACTCTGCTCTTAATTCCATATTTTCTTTTCAATATTTGGAGCTCAGCAAAAGAGGCTATTTAGTTTATGTTCTAATCTCTAAGAGGAGTAATATATAATTATATTGTTACCTCATAGCTTTCTTTTTATTCATCATTACAGTTCCTGACCTTTCAAAATTATCCTTTGCACACATTTTCCTTCCTTTTAAGATGAACAGTGAACCTTACTTTATCCTGACATTAAGATCGATCATATAATCTACACTGAAAAGAAATATTTCTCTCAAAATAACTTGTCAGAAATATGTGACTGTCAAAGTACAATAGGGTAAGACCTTTTTACACATGGCTGAATAAACTCTTCTAAAACATTGTGGCAATATATTTAGATCAGCCTGTCAATGTTCTCCCTAATTAATTAGAGCAGAAATACTTCTTTGAGTAGAATATTACATTTTTTTGCAATGATATATTTCTGATCATTGAAGATGATCTTCAAACAGTGTAAACATTCTTTGCTCTCTTTTCCTTAATGATTTTGGAAGAACAAATTGTTTTTGTATATGGGCCAACTATGTTTTATCATGCGTTATTTTAAGCATTCATTATCCTATAGTTATTGACTTAGCTTTCTTCCTTCCAGGACTGATTTCTTCTCAAAGAACAAATGTTAACTCCAATTATTTCGGAAATGACCTAAAAGTCTTCAAAATATCTTGAGTAGGTTTTACCCAAAATGTGGAGCTTCTTTGGAAGTCTTTGTAACCTATTCTCTTTGGTTGTACAAAGACCATAGCCAAACGATTGACTTAAGAAGACTTTAAACATTATTTTTATTATTTCTGACAAGCGACAGCTTAAAAAAAAGGTAAAAAATCCTACCCAGAAAATTTCATTAACCACAACCTGTACTAGATTCTTACAGTAAGTATTATAGGTAGATAAAGATGCAGATGTCTAACAAATGACCTCTTTCTTGGAGGACAACTAGAGGAAGCTGTACAAAGTGCCCTGGCCAGTTTTAAAGTTTGAAGGACAATTTTTTTTTTTTTTTGCTAGCACATCTTAGACATAAGATTTTAAAATGAAATGATTTTTAAGTAGCAGTTGACAAAAGATCCAAAGGATTTATAAAGAGATCTAGATAGTTATGATCATGAAACACTGGTTGTGTTCCTCAGGGTGAATGACAGCTCAGCTGCTGGAGAGACTTTAAAAGAATCACTATGCTTAAAATAATGGCATTGATAATGTTTCAGTGATGCAGGGGTGATTCTTCAGAGGCAGGGAAGTACAAAATGATGGTTCAGGGTTTCTTCAATTTTGAAATTCTGCACCAAATATTCATTTTTTCTTAAAACTGTTCAGAACATGGCTCAAGGTCCAAGGTTTCTGATTATTAATAGGATTATAAACTTTAGTTGGTTCTGTCTGACAGTAGTTAGCAAGCTGAAGAAAGAAATATGAATTTTTTTCTCAAGTTAGAGGTCAGGCCTTTTACATGCTGGTTTCTGAACCTCAAGTTGATCTGTGAACTTCAGCAGAACCATAAATGTTGCCAAATGGAGAAAATGCTACGACCCAATTTCTTTATACACATGTACCATTTACTTTACAACCTTGAAGGCTGATAAATAGGGGGTGCTTTCATTCTGTTTTCTGGGTTGGCAGTGTTTACCATGCAGGTAGAATTTCATACTGTGCTAAATCACAGAATTCTGAAGAACTCAAGACCTTGCAAAAGGCCATATCTCAAAAAGTTACTGCTTCAAATAAATGTGCCATTTTATAAAATTACACCTACTGTATCAGAAAAAATGTTCTTTCTCATGTGAGTGACATTTATATAACTGACATTTATAGGGAATAGGACATTCTCAACATAGTAAGGCTCAAGAATGGTTTTGAGAGCTGAGAATATTCTCTGAAGGATAAATGTGGTAAAAGTTATAAGATACTTGTGTGTGAAGAGATTCTCCACAGCTGTGTAGTTTCCCTATAAAAATGAATACTGAATTATTATGAAGAAAGTAATTACTTAGAGTATAGCATTAACGAGATTTTCAATATACTAAGCCCACAAGCATCTTTACTCATGGGTTTTCACCTTGTTAGAGTTGGATTTTGTGGATCATCTGATTCAATAGCCTTTTTATTTTACCTGTGTGGAAATTGAGGTCTGGGTGTTAGGCTTATAGTTAGAATTAGGAATAGAATTTTCAACCCTTTCCCCCAGTCTCCATCCAATTCACTTTTCATCACGCCATCATCTTTTAAAGAAAGTTCCTAAAGAACCATCCAGGGGAAAAGACTACCTTCCAGTTGTCTCTGGACAAACAAGGAACTAAAGCTTTACTTGCTTTTCACGGTTAGTTATATCCCAGCCAAAACTGCTCTGAAAAGCAACAGCTAAACTATAGAAGGCCATAGAAGTCAAGTTCAAGGAGGGACGTGGTTGTAGATTTCAGGACAAATTTTAGCTCTTGCTCTAGAAGTCACCTTACATCTGAAACTGCACAGATTGTCAAAACCACTTTCAGAATTTCATCTGTTGAGCCCCATACGGTCACTCTTACCCAAGAAGTGAGGCACTAAGAGAAATCAAAACCCTTAAGTCTAACTACTTCAGGTTTCTCTGCATTCTGGGGCAGCAGTAAGTAGTACAAACCGGGAAGCTAGGTGCTTGCTGAATTGCTTAACTGACTACAGGGTCCTTCCTCCAGAGGGGTGTGGGAGCCCCGTGGGGAGTTTAAAGTGCCTTCTTCACAATGCCAGTGGATTTTGGGGGTGGGGTCCTAGAAGCAGAGTCAGAAGTGGGCTCAGGCAGGTAAAGGAGGGCTTGGGGAGGGTGGGGGGTGCTTGCGGCGAAAATTATCAGTCAATAGCTAGCAACGTGACCAACCTGCTGCAGAGGTGCTTCTGAGGCAGCCAAGGTCTAGTGCTCCCCGCCAGACCGGAAAGTGCCGATTTGATTCCTGGTGTTTCAGCTCACAGCTGCTTCGGGTTCTAAGACTCTGGCTGTTATAAGAAGCCAGAGAGGGGAGGGAGGGCCGGGCTTGATTTCGCAAGAGAAGTGGTGAAGAAAGTGTTTCCAGGAAGAGTTCACGCTGGGAATCCCAGGCACCAGAAAAGACCAGAATTTCCTGTGCTGCCACTGCCTCTGTTGCTGCAGATGCTGCTGATCTCCAGCCAGTGGGAGTTGGGGTTTTCCCCAAAGTCCTTGGAATTTGTGCATCTCAGGATAGGTGCCTGGAGAGACTGAGGAGGACCCCTTTCTAAGGGAGCCCGAGGGGTCTCTGAATAGCTTAGAAAGCGCCACATAGGCTGTTAGGCATTTCTCCTGTTTCAGAATGAAAGGTGACATCTTTCCCCTTAATGTGTGGAAGCCCTGGGGTCTCATAGGGTGGATGATTTTGAGTTTGGAGATTTTAACTTAAGTAGATTAAATCATTCATATGAAACAAACCAAATGAAAGAGAGAGATGATCATGAGGATACTGTATTGTGTACATATAATATTGTATAACTATATGCACAAATATATTTTGCATGATGTATTATTTATGCTTACATATGAATTATACACACACGCACAAAGAATATGCAATTGAATTAGCACCTCTTTATAGGGGGAACTCAAAGTCACTGTCAGGGGAGTTTAAGATTCAATTAATCATGAGTCCTCTCAATCTGTATCTCACTTCATCATTTTGTCTTAAGCTCCATGGCAGACTTGTCAAAGTCCAGAAGTTCAGCTACATGGAAGACCTGTTGTAGTACTTTTGAACCAACCCACCATTTACCTGGATTGCAACTCCCTCCAGGGTATTTTGTGGAGTCAGTTTAGACCAGATGTCTTTCCAGAAGTCTTCTATGAGTCACTAATAACAATCTGTTTTTTTTCCGTTTAGTGTTGTTTTTCTAATAAAGCAGCTAGGACAATTTGCCTTTCTTAAAAGTATACGTGGGTGTGTATGTGTCTTCTCTTGGACAGCAAGCTCTGAGGGTTGATATACATATACTATCCTTTTCAGTCTGAATTCACAACTCAACACAGTGCTTTGCATATGACAGGTACTCAATATTTGTACTCATTAATAAACCTAAATTATTATATTTTATTTTGCAAAAAAAATCATCTGATAGTTCCTTTTTTTTACTGAGGATAATTTAGGAATTCAATGACTTTATAACATCCAATTTTCCCAGTTTAAAAACTGAGAGTGTGAGTGAAGGTTGTGTAACTGAGATAGAAGACCTCCTGGCAGTATTTCCATAGGGGGCCTCCTGTTTGATCTTCCCTGCAGCTTTATGTAACTTACCCTGGGTGCAGCATTTGTCTTTAAACATTGTGTGTATGTGATTCTTAACACACTGAGCCAAATACTTACAACCAGAATCCTGGTTTGTTAATAGCCAATGGAATACATACCAAATAGTTTTGTGAAAATGCAGTTAGTTGGGTCACCAAACATCCTAGCCATCATATTCTCTCCCTGTAGGCAAATCCTGTGGAAACATTTTATGCAAAAACTGCTCCATAAACTGGGGAGTGAATTATAAGCTTCCAAAGTTGCTGATATCGTCTATCATCCATAATATGGTGATATATCTGCTACCAAAGGAGACAGCTGGGTCTATGGACCAGGTCATTCTGGTTTATGGGTAGTGTTTGGATTCATTATGAGTTGATATAATGAGCCATCAAATCCCCAAATATAACTTTCAACTAAATAACAGAATCATTGCTTTATATACTTATCATTATTAGCTGGATGAAAATTTAAAACTCCAGTTTTAATGACAGGCAGATCTATTTCAGTTTTGGAAGCTCTTTTCTTTGCCAAAGGCAGCCAGAGACCCAGAAATGGCAGATTAAATTACCAGAGTATGAAGGATGGAAAAAATGTTTTTATTAGTATTAAACTTAAGAGGTACTTGACTTGTTTATCTTGTGGTTTAAAGATTTACTTTTCCATTGGTCCTAGTAGGGACACACAATTCCTAAGTCTCCTAGTCTTTCCTTAAATCCTTGCCGTAAAGGAAAATTAAGCTTTCAAAGAACCGACAATCAGAATGCCCAAGGATTTGCCTGTGGCAGGATTTGTTCTCCCTAAAGCCTTATCAGAACTTCAGATGGACCCTTCCCAGATGTTTTGTATCCCAAAGAGTTTCTGTTTGGAGATTTCCATGCTTACTGTGCCCCTGTCTTTTCTGCTACTTCCTCACTCACCAGGTTGCTACCTCAAATTCTTCACATGGAAGAACTTAGGAAAATTGATGAAGTAGGCTTGACACATTATTCATTAAATGTTATAAAATAATTGATATCTTGTATTCCCTTTCCTATGTAATTTTCTCATTATCAGGAACTGCCTTCCATAAAGTTCCAGTGGTTAGCCATTGCTACTTCTTTCTCATGGAGGCAGAGCCTCCAGTAGCGAGAAGGCTGACAGCAGGGCACAAAAAGGTAGAGAAAATGACACTTTATTGCAAGACTGGTGCTGGCCCAGGGGTATTGTTACCCAAAGCTGAGCAATGGGAAGTCTTGGGGAGTTCCTTTTATAGTCTTGAGGTAATGATTCATCTCCTTGGCTATATGTAGTTTCTATTGGCAGCTCTTATCAGTTATGTACAGCTGCAGAGTAGGGAGGTAATGCTTTTTTGTCCTTGGTCATGATAACAGTATATAGCTACAGCTTCCTAGTGGAAAATTCCTGGCAGACTAACTTTTGCACTGGGGTCAGGGAAAAGGTCTTCTACAACACTCATATGCAGTAGGGCTTTTAATATATACTGTAGCTGGAGGTGACTGACTTGATAGGCTATTGTAAGCATGTATATGAGAAAATTTTATTGACTTAAGGATTTTCTTTCTCTCTCCATATATATATATATGTATATATATACATATATATATGTGTGTGTGTGTGTGTGTGTTTATATAAACATATAAATTGAAGAACTCCTGGAGCTGTTTCTATTAAGCCAAACAAATGAAACTATAATGGTTTCAGGCACTCTGGGAGATATTTTCAAATATGCATATAATGAATATTTTGCCTTTTGTTTGCCCAACATCTAGAGGCAGGACTAGGGTGGAATCACTGAGGAACTAGGGCCCAAGAATTGAGGAATTGCTCATTCTTAAAACTGACCCTCCTTGAACTGAAAAATGGGCATCTCTTTTAAATTTTGCCCCTCCACTGGATTCTTAGCTGGCTTCCTCTAGTCCCAGCCCTGCAGCAACCATATTTGCTATCATATTTTTATTTTCCTTTAAGAAAAATCCTTGCACAGTCTGTTCTTGTGTCCAGGTGAACATTATGGCATTGCTGGGAATTCAGAAATAGACTTAAGCCTGACCAATCAAAGCACACAGCCTTGTCCATAGTGATTAGTGCAGTGATGCCATACGACTTGAACTGGGTCAAAAGAAATCTTTCCTTGAACAACCTCGAGAAAAAAAATCACACTTTACAAAGGATTATTGAGTGACTAAAATATACACCTGGGTTACTGTGAGGAGAGAGGCAGTCAGATAAAGGAGCTACTTTAAGGGAAAGGAGAGCAAAGAGACAGAAGAGACAGATTTCTGAAACTGTTAGGTTTCCATACCTGAAGAGGGCTCTGCTTTCTAGGGTTTTAGTTACATAAGTAAATAATGGAGTGTCTGTTATTTGTGTAGTTTTGCTAATGAAATGGGATTGGATAGATTGAGAGGCATCACACCTGCTCCGTCTTGCTTTTCCAATCATATTGCCTGCTAAAAGTGACTTTCTCACAACATGCTATCAGAATGAGGATGACATTCCCAGTTCAAAAAAAAAAAAAAAAACCTTTTGAGTTTTCTTATAGTAGACTTGGGATTTGGGTAAACAATTTCTATGGCTGAAATTTCTGCCATACTTATGGGTACATTTGGGAATTAAATATGTCTCAGTAAACATCTTTTTCTATTTCTTTCTGACTCTACTGAGAAGTAAACCATCCTCCTCCCTATGAACTGTGGAACTGTACAAGATATAGTGAAGAACTAGGGTATTGACCTGGTTTAAACCAATTTCTAGGATTCCTGCCAACACAGAGCAGGAAGTAAAAGTAAACATTTTGCCACCCACCTGTACCCAAAAAAGCATGGATGGGAAAACATGCTGGACACTGACAGTATTAGAGGGTAGGCTAGGTGATGGTGTCAGGAATGACAATCAAGAATTTACAAGTAAAACATGCCCTCAAAAATCTTGCTGTTACTAGAGATCTCAAAAAATGTAAAAGTGAAAGAGTTGAGTATATGAGTGAATGAGATTTTAAAGTCGTTGACTAGAAATAAAGGGCAGCAACTTCTGGGAACTGGAAATGGGCAAAAAAAATCCGTCCTCTTTATCTGGGTCTCTGACTCTTGGTCACAAAGTCCATGTTAATTTTGGAAATTTGGGAGCACTGGCATGGCTATGAACTGACTATCCTCACTAGAAATCTGGATGTGATCCAAGTCACACCTGCTGACCTCAGAGGAAGTCACTTAGCTATGCTGTTATCAAAGAACAAGATGTTCAAAATAGTTTAAAGAGATGAAGAAACATTTAAGTGGTGGAATATTTTTTTTTTTGGGGGGGATAAATGTAGCTAGTATTGAGGAAATGGTCCTTGAATAATTTGAAAATGTAAGATAAGTCATCTCAGCTTCACCTAGCCTCCCAGTAGAAATGATGACTTCATCAAGCTGTTGGGAGAGCTAAGATTCAACAGTGGGGTGATGGTTACTGTTGATCATGAAAATATTGGTAAAGGGAATTACTGTTTAACCAATCTTTGCCTAGTTCCAGTAAAGATTAGTTAGTTGGATTAGTTATTTTCACATGCTAATGAGGAGACAAAAAGTTAGAGTGGATATAGTTTCATCCATTGCACTGTTTTCCTTCAAGTAGAATTAGCAGTGTTATGAGTATAAAGCAGATCACAGGAGGGAAAGAAAAAGATAAGAATAATGAAGCTATTAGATCATTTCTGCATATACTAGACTATTTGTAAAGATCAATTACTTGCTAAATGTTATTTTTCTTTCCTGGAGTTGTCTTAGAGATAACTATAAAACTTTCTTATACTCACTGATTATTTGCCAATCAGTTTAACTACCGTAGATTGTTTTAGGCTAAATGAAGCAATTTTAAAGAATTAATTAAAACTGAAAAATTAAAACAGAAAATTGATTCACAAAATTCAAGATATGAAATTTGTATACTTAAAAACATTTTCACCCAGACATTAAGTTCTATTTTGAGGCAACTGTGTTGATTGTTTATTGGGCTTCTTCATTGATAGGGTATGCATATAAAAGTATATATATTTATATATACATATATATATATCCTTAAAAATACAGGTGGAAGTCTCTTAGTTATAGTCTTCACATTTACTTTCCTTATCTTTCCTTTTGTTTTTAGTGAGAGGAGGAAGAACCTTTTTATTTAATTTATTTACGTGCTCATCTTGGTTCTTCCCCCTGAACCCAGAGTGTCAAACCCTGGTCCTCAGGATGTATGTGAATTCCATCCAGAGGACCTTATTGCTAAGCCACCAGGGCATGCCATACTTTCTTCACCATAAAATATAAATCAGAGATCATTCAGAATAGTCGAGACAGTTCTATTTAACAATCACTCACACACACACACACACACACCCCTAGTTCCCTTTATTTGCTCCTCCTTTCTCTGCTTTATTTCCATAGTACTCACTACTTTCTAGCATACTGTAATTTAATTATCTATCAAGTTTAGTGTCTATCTTTCCCCTGGAAAGCATGAGCTATGAGAACAAAGAATTTTTGTTTAATTTGTGCTTTATTGTATGCATCGCACTTAGACAGTGACAGACACATAGTAGGGTGTCAAATCTTGTTGAATAATGAGTAAATGAATATTTTGAAAGGAAAATGGTGAAGTGATAGAAACTCATAAAAGCAGTATGTAGAAATTTAAGGCCTTCGAAGCTATTCAAGCAACAAATGTGTTGGTGATGTTAAGCCTGTGCTTCACCAGCTAAAGCAGAATGCTCAGATAACTGCCTTTACCGATTGCCAAACATTGCTGTGCTAAAATTGTTCAGAAAAGGCCAAATGCCTCCAGCTACGTTATCTCTTGCTATTCCCAGGGTTCTGCTTTTTTCATACTCCTTTTTCATCTATAACCTTTTCATTTAATTACTTCTTTTCCAACTCCATATCTACTATGCCTGCAATAGCATTTTGTGAAAATACAATAGAGTTCCTGGGCTTTTTTCCTGAAAGTGCCACTACAGTGAGATATTGCTTACTAAGTCTCAGGAGTTAGCACTTGTAAACAGCCTGTAGAAGGATGTCCAGCATTCATTATAAAAAAAGACTTCTCTCTTCACAATGTGGAATGACATAGCAGTTACTGTGCAAGCATCAGAGTTTTGATTCTGAGAATTGTCATCTATGTTTTTCTATGATTATTGCTAGAAAAGGGAAGGTGGACATCTGTTTTCAGTGGGTGTGATAAAAAAAGTTATTATTAAATGAAGGAAGTTGAGGAGAACAAATATCGAGATCAAATGAAAAATTCCCCTATTTCTCTGAGTTGTTCATATTGTGAACAAATTAACATTAGTCCCAGTTTCTAAGAGAAAATTCCAATTTAATAACACATATATGGAGAATTTACATTATAATGAATTGTAAGGCATCTGGGGCAGACCTGTGATTTATATTTTGTGCTGAGGCATGGAAGGGGAAACTGGGTGTTGGAAGGGAAAGGAAAAAGGGTCACCAGAAACTAGGAGATAAGCTTCTTAGATAGAGAGGGCTATTCATAGATAAACTATCTTCTGGATTAAGACCTTCCCAAACAAGGAATATGGGAAGAGGACCACTCTGGATTAGGGGATGAGTAGAAGTCAGAGTGTGGCAGATGACTTCTTCGATTAAGAGAATATCTAAGGGATTAGAGAACTTTTTCTATGGGGTTGTCCTTCGTTTTTTGGCCTCCTTAGTGCCATAGCAGAGCATCTACAAGAGACCAATGCTGAGAGAGACTAAGTGTTCTGCTTTAGACTCTACAAAAATAAATGATTTACTCTGTTGGTTCCCTTTAGATTATTTGCTTTGTTTGGGATAATGGCTTTTTTTTCCAATTTTGATGTGGTTTTTTTTTTTTTTTTTTTTTAACCTGTAGGCTCCGGGTCTATAGATTTTACATGGTTTACATGGCTGGTACCTTAGTTATCTTAGCTGACTGAGCTACAGAGGTGTGCTTTGGAAATATTCTTAATTTGTGCTTTCTTGAATTTTGCAGAACAATAATCTCATGATAAATTTTATACATGGAAAAGACCACGAAGGAAGGAATTTTTAAAGACAATTGGGAGATGTTATATATTTTTATTCAAATGTGAATTACTTAAAATCTTAGATCAGAACTATTTTAACAATGAACTTAAATCCAGAACTATTCATAACCTATTGGCTATTTTCCAAGAAGATCATTCTTGGAATGAGAAATATTTTAATAGCACTTTAGCAATTTAAAGAAGTTTATGAAATCTTGTTAAAATCCATTTGCTAGAAATAAGAATTTACTCTTACTATCTCTTTTCTTAGGATGGGATTTGGCATCTGTTAATTTTAGTACTCCTCTTCTCTTCAAAAATAAATCCTCCTTTGACCAGAAGAAAGGAAGCCAAGTTTAGGACATTTGAAGAACCCCACCTAATTCAGTCAAGTTAATGAACTTCAATAGCAGGCTAGCTTTTAAGTCCTTTATACAAGGACCTTTTAGTTAATTCTGAAATGTCCAATTTTCAGGCTATTATATCTGAAAGGAACAAGGGAAGGGATAGAAAAACTCTAAAAAAATGTTTAAAAAGCAGACTCAAGGATTCCAACCAAATACAAGTGTCTGGGATAATTTATTGCAGGAGCAAAAATAATCAGGAAATACCATATATGACATAATATAATTAATCTTTATATTGATACTGTTATCACCAAAAATGCATTTAGTGTACTCTAATGATATAAGGAATGGTATAAAAACCATTTTAATGGCATCTAAAGGATGTATTTAAAAGGATGTAAGGAAAAATAGTTTTTGATAATGCTCTTTCCATTTATTCTCCCTCTTTCTTAGATACCACTCCTGCAGTCACTTCATCCATCTTTTCATTACTGACAGCTGCCACACTTTCAAACATCTCATTTTCCTTTTCTTTCTTTTTTTTTTTATTATTGCAAGTCGAGATGAACCACTTTGAAGAATGTTTTACTACATGGTGCTTTGATTATCAAAGGATGGAAAAAGTATCATATGTTTGAATTTTGTTTAACAATTTATAATGCAAAAGTTCAGTGTTGTTCCTTTAAAAGTTAAGGTAATATAATATTTTCTTTGTCAGTTTTTACTAAAGTAAATAAAATCCCCAAAGTTCCCTACTACACAAGTATTGAAGAAAATAAAATTGTGTAATACGATATATAGTGTTTACCTAAAAAGTGGTAGATGGGAGAACTAATTTGAGCTAGGAGGGTCATGAAAGATCAGTTGAATAACACCAGAATAATGAGACAGTCACTTGTAGAAGAGAGTGGAAGAAAGTAATTCAAATAAAATGGAAGAAGGTAATTCAAATAAAGTTAACAGACATTTTTGTTGTTTTCATTTCACAAATATTTTGGTATCTTTACTCATTTTTATTTTTTCTTCAGAACAGTAAGTTGCACAGTTTAGCACTTGACTGGCTGATCCATCAATCTATGATTATTCCATCTTTTTATTTATTTTTTAATTAAAAATTTTTAAACTTTTAAAAATATTGAAGTCATATTGTATTGTAATATTATATAGATCTAAGGTATGCATCATTATGAATCAATATCTGTATATAATACATTAGGTTCATCACTAATAGTTCACATCTTTCCTTACCTTATAATTACACTTTTGCCTGATTTGACTTCTCCCTCCCTGTTCCCTTCTGGTAATCACTAATTTGATCTTATAGACTAAAAGTGTACTTTCGTTTTACCAAGTTCATTTATTTGTATGGTTTATCTATACCACATATGAATGAAATAATTTGGTGTTTTTCTCTGACATTTCACTAAGGATAATTTCCTCTACAACCATCCATGTTGTTGCAAATGTTACAATTTCATATTTTTGTTTTTCATGATCATTGTCCAGTTGTAGGAGTTAAAATAGCACCCTTATTGTCTATAATAAAGTACCTGCAAAGGGTACCAATTTCTTACCCTTTGAAATGACTCCTTAAGTCTCTGCTTCTCTTCCCCACTCACATGTTGTGGTCTCACCACTGTCATATTTTCCTACCATTAGTTCTAAGAATTTACCAAATTTATATGTGCATGTAAGTCAAGTCTCTTTACACCTATCAAAGGCCATTCTATATGTATTCTGGATCCTCCTCCATGCTACCTTCATAAGGACTTCACTCCTCCAAGGATCTCCTTTTTCTTCCTTGTTAGTTTATCCTTCTCTTCTGGACTGTATCTGATAGCTTTTAAATAATGAGATCATGCATCAACCCTGAATATTAGCTCCTATCAGAGGATGTTTTCACATTGTAGTTTTGTTGTTTCTGCCTGGAAAGGTCTTTGCTCACATCTATGATTGAATTATCACTCAGGTATTAGCTTTATACAGCCTCTAATGATTGTCTTAGTTCAAATGAGCTCTTCATGGTACATATTATCTGAAAATATCTTAACTTTTTAAAAATGCTGATATGTTTATGTATTTCTTTTTCCCTGGAGTATAGACTCTTGTGGGTGGGGACTGTCTTTCTTTCAATTTTGTATCATTGTGTTCCTAGAGAAAAGTACCTGTCACATAATAGGTATTCAATAAAATCTACTGATGTGTTGGCTGATTGACTAATTACTGGTAGTAATTTCAATCATCTGGTAGACATTGTTCCCAAGAAAAGCTGAGTAAAAGATAAATATTACATTTACCCCTTGAAAGGCTAGTGAGTAATAATAAAATTGACACCAGTACTACTAAAATGCCTGTATAGAACTTTGTATGTACTAGACACAATTTCTAAATTTTAGCTAATTTTTTCAAAGAAAGGTACATGCAGGAATGAAGGATAACAGTTAGACATATAGGAAGAGAGAGGAAGCAGAAACATTTTTATTTATTTTATTTAGTCATTCATCTTGGTTGTCCGTCGCTCCTCACCTCACCCCACCACAGCCTGGGACACAAACATCCAGATCCTTTGGATGTATGTGGACTTAGTTCAGCTGGAGGCAGTACACCACACTGCTACTCCACCATTGCGTGCTTAAATTTTAACTAATTTAAAACTCAAGAACAACCCTCTGAAGCAGGACAGTTTTTTATATTTTACAAATGGCGCAGGTTGTACCAACACAATATTTCTACAAGAAGAAACAACCATTTAGAATAATGTAGTGATTACCACTGATCATGGATTCTCTCTATAGTAGGAATTTTGTGAGGACTGTGGGAGATACCAAAGATGACTTGCTCTATTTAGTTAGCCTAAAAAGGACCGCGTATACAAATAATTGTGTAGTATCATTAAATAAAATGAACACATTGATAAAATATTTGCACTTTGCAAGCATAATTCTAATTTTTAGATGACAATATGCTTTATGATTTGAAGACATGGAAAATATGAAGTTAGATAAATATAGTTAAGTGTCATATCACCATACCATCGAAATTTCAAAATTTTAGGATATGTAAAAAGTGTTGGATCCAAATAAGTATATCATCTTTGGGCATCAGCAATCTCCCCTCTCTGAACAATTTGACTATCAATTGAGCTATCTGTTCAGATAATAATTTTCTTTGGACTAAAAGTTTGTTTTCCCAGTATTTCAGAGCTTTGCATAAACATAATAAATGTGTTAGTTTAGAAGCGTTGGCTATATATCACTAGATGAACACTAAATTATTTAAAACTCACAAGTCATTTAAGAACAAATATAGACAACATGTTTTAGTTCACTCATAGCTCTAGCATGAGTTGGGTGATACTCAGATTATTTCACTAAAGGACTAGGAACACCCCTAAGCAGTAGTGACTAAGGAAACATCTGTCTTCATCCTGTTTTTATATCCTGTGACAGTTTATTCCCTCCAATGCTGGAGGTACATTTAGTTTCAGAGATGATTTCTGAGATAGCCTGCTCTGTGCCTATAATTCTGCAAAGTTAAGTCCCGAAAATAATCTTAACTTTCTTTTCAATTACACAAGATGCGTCAATTCTATTTTTATTCTGTAGCTACATATACTTTCTATGTTTATTGCATAGAACTGCAAGTTCTGAGAATTTATTATGTGCAGTTTTAAAAATTATAGAGGTTATCTACTAATACCGTCTGTAAAAAAATACTTTATGCTTTGCGGTGCTACTGGTGATCTTTCACTAAAGGCTTCTATAGTTACAGTGTGTGGAATTTTAGTGTTCTTAGTAGTGTACACAATTATGTGTGCTCCCCCCATCCCCACCCTCTGTATTGGTGAATGTCACCTTATTTGGATATAGGGTCTTGGCAGATGTAATTAGTTAAGGTTCTTGCGATGAAATCATCCTGGATTTAGAGTGCGCTCTCATTCTAATCATTGTAATCTTTAAAAGAAAAAGGAGAATGATGAGACAGAGACACAGAGAGAAGTTGGTCGGATAAAGACAGAAGCTGACTTTGGAGTCATATAGTTCCAAGCCAAGAAATGTCAAGGGTTGCTGGCAGTTAGGAGAGAGGCATCAAATAGGGTCAACCTGCCAACAATTTGATTTTGAACTTCTGGTCTCTCAAACTATAAGAAAAAGTTTCTATTGTTTCAAGCCACTAGTTTTGTGTGTGTGTGTTTTTTTTTTTTTTATGGCAGAATGAGGAAAGTAATGCACAGGTTTTAGTTGTGCAAATAATAAATTTAAGCTTGAAGAATGCCACAAAGACTCTCTCCTATTACTGATTATTGCTTCTTTATGGTTATTTCTTATCTCATATATCCTTATCCAATGTACACTTTGACTATAGTATCTGGGTTAAAGGACTCCTTCTTCCTACCTTTATAATAAAAACAAGCCAATACCGGCAACAATCAATGAATCAACTAAACAAAAATAAATCTATGCTTTAGTGCTTTTGCCTTTTAAGTATTTCAAGTGTATTTTACACTTGACCCTTATTATTAGATTCCAAATATGATGCTTATTAATATTTTAATGCATTTTGCCCATGTTTGGTGAAACTAATGTCTTTCCTCTGGTAGAATGTTAATCAAATAATTACAGAAACAAATATACTAAGCAACATGATTTTAGATGCTTAAGATTGCCATTAGCACACATGGCTGTTCAGGACACAATGCAAACCATGTTGGGGTGAGAGGTAGCTGTGATGCACTCAGTCTTCTTCAGGGCTCTTCTGGGGGCCATTTTAGTGATAAAATGAATTTCTTAGGCATTACTTCTCAGAGTGTATCTGAGCTTCTCCACATCAATAGACTTTAATCTTTCCCTTGTTAACTGCAGTCACAGTTCTATGTCTGTGCTTCATCACTTAGTGAAGTCTTAATAGATCTAGAAGGTAAAAGCTTGTGCTGTTTTTTTGGGTTTTTTTTTGGTTAATAATCACAGTTGGTGAAACTGCATTGTACTGGTAGTTTTTATAAAAGGGATAACCAGGAATTCTTAACCTAGAGTCTGTTTACAGCAAAACCTTTTTTATATTTATTAAGCACAAACTGAAATTCAGGATTTCTTTGAAAAATGTAGGCTTCAAACCAAGAAGCCAAGGAGAATGACACTATATTAGTATAAACCTGTGATTCTGTCACAATAGACATAACTGGTATTTTTGAATTTACTTACATATTATATTTTTTGAGCTGTTCTTCATGTTAATCACCAAAGTGGATGTAGAGTATGTAGTAGCCTCATTACCAATGTTACTATTTAATATGTTAATAAAGAGATTGACTGTTACCACATCACAAACTTTTCTTATAATATTTTAAGAGCTATATTTCACTTCTTTCCAAATGCAATTCAATTGATTTTGTAAACTTATTTTATTTTATGCATTTCCTTAATTATGAGGAGTCAGATATGAGAGCACTAGCATAGAAAGTTCTAGGGACCCTTCATTAGCTCCAAGAAAGAAAGACAACAAAGGCCTGGAGCCTCTAAATCATTTACTTCTTTAGAAAACTGGGTTATTTAGCACATTTCCTTTCATAAGCATAAATGAATGATAATAAGTCATACTGAATTTTCCAAAATCTTCTAAGCTCTTGTTTTCTTTAATTATCTTACATTTTAATTGCATTTTGTGCAGCTGAATTTCTTTTTTGTCACCTTGAGCAAGTTTTATTTGGTTTTCTACTGAAAGGTTTTAATCATAAAGCATCTGAAGCTCTAAATTTTGATTTTAAATGTGTGAGAATACTTGCTTTGCTCATATATTGACTTGCCTTACTTGAGTTGTCACTGGAAATGGGAAGCATGCTACATTTAGAATGTTAGTGTTTGAAGGCAAAGTCATTTTATAGGAAAAGGGTATCTTTAGAGGAAGATCATGTGGAAAGGATATCATGGAATTTCCTTTATGGAAATGAAATGATCTCTATTTATATTACTTTGCCTTTCATAATGGCAAATTATTCTGCTAATGGTATGACTTCTGAGTGAATAGGTGTGGCTGAATTAAGTTGGATATGACACTTAATAGCATTCCTTTTCCCTGACTCTCAAAGCAACAACAATTCCTATGCATATAGTTGTACTTATATGAGTATCAGATTCACTTATTCATTCAAGAAATATCTGCTAGACCTGTGCTATGAATCGTGATTTCATTTGATGACATTATATTCTTTCATCGGCCTTTCTTGTCATTTTACCGAGTATGGACGATACCATGCTCTCTTAAGTGTCTTCTGACCCAAATCAGATTTTTCCTTTTCAGAAACACTGCTGCTTTTTATCCCCAACAGAGTCTATTGCTACCAGTTTTACTCTCTTTTGTATTTTCTTTCTTTCTTTCTTTTTTTTTTTAAGGAAAAGTGCAGACAGGAATGAAGGCAGTAGTAGGCAAGCAGGCAGGAAGAGAGAAGAGACAGGAAGAAGAAGCACTTTATTTGTTTAGTTAGTTTTTTTCCACTGGCTATTTCCCCACATTAGGGCCTGGTCAAACGTAGGGGTATTTGGTTTACGTCCCTTGGAGATGATTGACCTAACCACTGTTCCACCAGATCATACTGCTTTTGCATTTTCAATCTCTGGATTTGCTATTCATTCCTTACTTGCAATCAGATATTCAAAATTCTAAAAACCTCCCCAAACCCAAAACCCTAAATCATCTAAAAAAGCAAACAAAAACAAAGGAAAAAGAAGAAAAGGGCTTCCTTCTCTTCATCTCTGAACACACTTAAATGAGTTTTCTTCACTTGTTCCAGACTACTTATTCCTAAGAACTTTTTGATTTTTGTATTCTTTCTCATCAAGCTACTGAGCAATTAGTAACTTTTTAAATATAAATGTTTATGACTGTTCTGAAATTCTCAAATGTTTAACTTCTTAAAAACTTATTTCTTCCTTAGTTTCACTGACATTGAGCTTTCCTTATTTCCTCTGATTTTTCTGTGGTTGTCCAGTCACTTTTGCTCCATCTGTTCAGTCCTGAATGTAAACCCTCCCCAAGGCTCTGTTCTTGTCATTCTTTCTTTCTCTTTGAAAAAATTTATCTAAGTGAACACATGTCAATTGTCAGTCTTGTTGAACAACTGCTTAATCTAGTAACATAATTATCTTTCCTCTTGGACTGGTGGACATTTACATCAATGCAAGACAGTTATCTCATGTACACAAGAGCTCTAATCCTTAAACCAGTGCTCCTCCTGATTTCAGATTGAAGTTACTGTTTTTATCATTTGTGTAACTTAGGGCCAAGAATTGGGACACTTAACTTTGATGCTTATTTTCCTTTGCTGTCCTATGTAGCCAGTTTATTGTTAAGTGTTATCTAGTCTTCTATTTCAGTACTTTTCATATCATTTTTTCTATTTGTATTTTTTGTTGTTGTTAAGGCTTATTTTTAATTCCCAATTTATCCCTTTTATCTATCTTCCCATTTCTACACTTAAGCACATCTATCATGCATACAACCAAATTTTCCCAAAGCACTGTCTAGTCTCAACCACCCCTACCCCATTAAATCCACTGTTCCATTGTACACATGTTTGAAACCCAGACTGTGAATCTACTGCCTTCCCTGCGGTGGAAGAAAGTAGGAATTTTGAGAGTGTGAAAACAAATTCTTTCCTCTCTTCCCTTTCTCCTTCCTTGTTTCCTCTTATACTCTACTCATTTCTCTTTCTTTCTTTTGGTTCTTGTATCCCAATGAATATGCTAATATTAACTGGTCTTGCACCAATTTTAGTATTTGAGATCCTTTTTTTAAGTAATGGAAACCAACTCAAACCAGATGAAATGAAATAGGATACAAGACTAGGAAAGGAGCTATTTGTCAAAGAACTGAAACAGGAACATTAAAACCACTGGTTACTCTCCTTGTGTCTTTTTGTACTTTGCTTTATCCTTATTTCTGTAGATGCTTCTCTAACATTTATTCTCAAGTTGGATTGTGACCTCTCATAGTTCTTGACACATGTAGAGACAAACTCTCCATATTTTGGCATCATTTCCCAAAGTCTTGCTTTAGAAGATCTGATGTTTCATCTGATTTCAGTGTATACTATAGGCACAATTAACTTAGGGCTTGAATGGAGATGTTAGGTGGTAAAAAATGACTGCCTGTGATTGTGGATACTTCTGATGCTAAAGGGGGAGGGAGAGTCTCTGAGAAAGAAGAAAAGATAATAAACACTGAGCATGGATGGAAGAGGAATTTTCAAGGGAAAATCAGTAATAACTGGGACTCGTTCTTGGTATAACAGAGGAAAGTTGGCTCATTTACTTACCAGTTGTGTGACAAGTCACTAAAGACTAATATTCCACTGGAATTATTGGGGGACTCAAAAGAGACAATATTCTTTAAAATACTATTTGAACTGAAAAGAACTATGTAATAACTATTTTTGTTGACATACATGGTCAGTATCGTAAGATACCCATAAGAAACTGGGAATGAGGAAATTAAATTTCATCATTAAAGGAAAATGGCAAAATTTGTCATTGCAAATGACAGTAAGTCTCTAAGACCAATAAGACTGGACTAATATTTTTGAATATATTGACTTATCTATAGAGTGAATGTATCAATCAGTCAGGGGGTAAGTCAAACTGAAATCTTGATTATACGATGATAGATTCAGTTAGTTATAATTTCAATGTCCTTTCAAGAACTCTGATTATTTTATCAGAATTCCTATATAATATATTCAACTTCTTGTACTGCTGTTAAACCGGAAAAGCTTGAATTGACAGAAAGTTACGTCATTGATGTCCTTTGTGTAAATCAAAAACATTTTACTTATATTAGAGATGCAGAGCAAAGGGGCATTAAGGTAAAGGATAGTGGGTCCAATAAGTTTCTAGTTTAAAGGTACAAACTTCTCAGTGCCCCATATAACCAGGAATCTGTGAGTGGGTTTTGCAAGTTACACAGTCATTCAAGTTATATTTCAGGGTGGGAGTACAATTTGTTCCCTTCCCTGTCCAGTGTTTATCTGTAAGGCTAGCAAGGGCCTGAGCATAGTCTGGTCTAGATATCTGCTGATTCTCATTCACTTAGTCCAGGTGTACCTTATCAATCTCAGCATTACGATAATGCAAAATGAGATTACAGCAGTGCATTCAGTCCATATCCATTACTGCTGACTCTTAAGGATCGTTCAGCTGATCCAACCACATTCTTGAACTCAGGGTTGTAGAAGCAGAATAGGCATCTGTTAGGCAGAATTCTTCAGATTCTGCTAAGAAGCTCTTATATCATCTAAAGTTTATTTTAGGAGTCTTAGAGCATTTAAAAATATATATAGCCTTATAATACATATTTATGTTAGCCTTTCTCTTAGATTTTAACTTATTGAAAGGAGGGATTATATTTTACTTATTTTTATGTCATTCTTGGGCCTACCACAAATCCTTCTACATATGTACACCATTTTTTTTTATTAATAAATGAGTCTTCATTTCCAAAATGTGGATATCTACTTCTTCCACCTTCCCTGTATTCTGGAATCTCAACTTATTTTAAAATACTTAGGTTGTTTGTTCTTTCCTCTGTGACATCTCCCTAATATTCTTCAAGAAGTTAGTCACTTTACCCCCATGTCCCTCATAGCAATTTGGACATAGCTCTAAAGGCAGTTTTCATTGCATTATAGAAATATATCCTGCACTAAATATCTAAGGCTTGAGCTAGTTTTTAATTTTAGTTCTCCTTTTAATCAAAAATGTTTATTGAAGAAATGAATTCCTAGTTCTTCCCTCTCCCTGAGTGGAATTCATAAGTAGTGGTCACAAGTTGCAGGTCCTTTCAGATAGAAAAGCAGCATAACATAATGGCTGAAAATATGACCTCCAGAATTATATTTCTTGGATTCACTTCTGGTTCTGATATTAGTTTCATGAGCTAGGTCAGTTAGTTTAGCTCTTTTGACTCAGCTTCTTTGTCTGTAAAATGGAATATTAGTAATATTGACTTCATTGAGATGTATATTAAATGAGATGAGATCAAGTGTTTAGAGCAATGCCTGACTCATAATAGGCTCTCAGTAAACATTAATGAAAAGCTTTCAGTATATGGCTATTGAAATTTTAAATTAGAGAAAAGAAAAAGAATGGTATGAGTTTTTCTTTCTATTGTGATAATGATTTTACTTGTTTTTTCCTTCCATTGATTCCTCACATGTTTTCCCCCTTTGTATCTTCCTCTTTATATTTTTATAATCCTATTCCAACCCCTCGCCGTTTTTTTCCCTTGAATAAATAAGAGGTATTGTTAATAATCAGAGTTAGGATTGGGGGTTGTAAAAGCAGCAGATCTTGGAAGTCACTAGATTAAACAGACTTTGAAAATAAGAGGTTTATATATATGAGCCATATGGAAAGGTTTCCTGGATATGGGCCTAAAATGTTTCAGGAAGAGTACCCAAGATGAAAGGAATGTAAATTGAACAATTTTTGAAATGCATTTGCTACCTTTCACTCTTCTTAGCTACTTTATACCCTTTGTTTAATGCAAATAAAATGCCACAAATACCTTGGGTCAGCTACACTTCTTTTTCTATAGCTTTAGGACTTCAAGATTCTAAGGTTGAGATTGCCTTATTTATTAAGATGTATTTCATGCATTTTTCTATTTTGATCATTATACTAATATCAAAAACTCTTGGCAGGTTTTTTATATCTTACTGTTGATATAATTTGGTTATTGGTAGCTGAAATGTGATCTAGTCAGAATTGTTTGCACTATTTATCCTTGAAATTCTAGGTATATTTGATTACTTCCCTTCAGTTCTTTGGAGTACCATAGTTGTGTACTACAGAGCAAACAAACCTAAAGAATTTTTTATTGAAAACTTTGATTTGACATTTTTGTTTAGAATGTCCTTTAGTTCTACATTAGGACAGTGCTATAAAATATTCTTTACTTAATGGCTTAGCTCAAGCAGATCAGTTCATTGAAAAACAGGTATTTGCATAACTAGCCTTAAATTTCAAGTGCATTTCCTCATTCCTTCAGTCATACATTTATTTTCTATATAATCTGTTATTTTGGAAAATCAGGAGGAATGGGAGATTATGAGAGTGCTGTAAGGTTATTATGTTTCAGTGAGGTAGATATCAAACCTAGAAGTAAGACCACTATGTTAAATTATTCAAGCGCTCTGGAAAAAGTCTAAAGTTAAAATTTTTAAAATGAATCTTACATTAAGTAACTTTGTTTTTAGTAAGTAGAATGTTTGGTTTGAGTAATAAGATGAGCAAGAGAGAAGCATATATACTATAGTAATTGGAAGCTGCAACAAAGCTATCCACAAATGCCTGGAAATAGATTCTGATGACACATTAACCACAAAGGTCAAGCTCGAGTGGCTTATAAGGCCATCAAAATTCAACAGTAAGAGAATATACTTATTCATAGTGTTCTTTTATTAAAGATGTTGGATGGATGCCTTGCAAGGTCAATGAGAAATACATGTTAAATGAACTGCTCCTCTGATTTTCTTCAAGGCATCATTTACTAGAGGCACCCAAACAGAATGTCCTTGTTTTCTTAAGTTTTCAAATTGTAGCCAAGCAGAAACTTTCAACAACTCCTTAATTTTCATATTTTAAAAATAGTGTATTTATATAATTTTCGGAATATATTTTCATTACTTTTGACTGCTCAATCTAATTTTTGACACAGAGGTTAAGTTATTGTATCAATTACAGTCTCAATAAAAATATCAGTCTATATATGGATTCGTACTTATTATGGAGAACTTTTCCAGTAATGGGGTGATTGTGTGAAAACTTTTGAGTCAACAAGAGTTTAAGAAGCAGTATTTCTATTTTCTCTAGTTACAACCACAAAAATTATCAAGTGGTGATGGATGAAATTTAGAGTCGAAGATCTAAGTAACTAAACTTTGTTTGACTAACAAGCTGTAACATTTGACACTTGTTTGTTCTCTTTTTTTTTTTTTTTTTTTTTTTGGTGATGAGGGAGTGATGTAAGAAGAGGTTCTATATGTATGATCTGAATTCAAAAGTACTTCTACTTAATTCTTTCTTGAAATTATTTTTTATTCATGGTAAAAGCACATAACAACATTTACCGCCTTAATCATTTTTAAGTGTGCAGATTAGTGGCCTTAAGGACATTCAGATAGTTGTGTGATCATAACCCCCATTATTAAACACTATTTTCTGAGTGAAGTTGTCATGTCTTATATTATTCTACCAAGTGTGGACATCAAGAAGCATAGCTACTTTAAGGAATATAATATGTGTAGAATTTGGTGATATACATTGGCTTGAGTCAAAAAAGATGGAAAAAAAACAGGTAGTCTGTGTTTCAAGAGATTTTTTTATTATGATATTTGCACATTTACCAAAAAATGTATTCAGTATGGCTTTGATCCTATATAATTTCCATCCCTAAAACCTTGTTTATTTGTTTAATTCCAAGGATCAAATGTGCTGCTTTGAACACAAATTGGATGAACATGTAGGGTCATCATTTCTATTTTGGGTCAGAACTAGACCCTTTACAAAACACAGAGGTTTGATGACCTCTTGTTGCTATAACCTCATGCCTTCCATCCACAAAGAGCAGAAAGACTTTACGTTATAAGAGGTCTTTATTTTCTCAGGGAGGAACATTTATTTATCATGTATCCTACATGTCCAAAGAAGGGCTCTGAAGACTGAGTAGTTGCTGCCAGGACTAAAAGTTAGAGTAGTTGATCTAGTTGGAAATATCTGAAAAGGTCTGGAAAGTTCTGTTTTTCTTTGTGCTAAAGGAGAGCCTAATCCTGCCACTACAGGGTAGGACTGGACTGAAAAGTGGGCATAAATGGGAAGAGTCTGTATTTTTTACCAAGCAATTATGTCATCGAAAGGATTGATCTTACAGCATTTTTAAAAAGTTTGGTCATGGAGCACCCTGATGCAGTAGTGGCTTGGTCAGACACTGTCAGTGGGTGTAGTCCATGTACATCCCAAGGACCTGAGTCCTGTCCTAGAGCCAGACAAGCAACCAAGATGAACAACTGAATGGAATGAATGGAGTGCTTCTTCCATTTCCCTCTTCCTGCCTGCCTCTGCTTATCTTCATTCTTACCTGCATCTTTCCTTAAAAAAAGAAAATTAGGTCATGACCCATATAGATAGCAAAATTGACAGTAGATTACTACCAACATTTTGATGAACTGAAATAAAGGGGAGTGGAGCATATCACAATGAGTGCTACTTTATGAAACATTTTTTAGGTGTGTATGTGTGAATCTGTCTATGGGTACATGTATGGCTGTGGATTTGGGCATTGTAAGTAGTTGTCTGTGTGCAGTAGAAAATGTATTTCTTATTAAAAAATGGTTGAAAAAATAAGTTTGAATGTACCAAAATCAGGACTGCTTTCTTTTAATTTTTACAGTCTAATATCCTCAAAGTATTAACATCTGTGTGTAATTAAGTCATATTTTATGTTTTCTTTTTTTTTGATCGTTCCTCCCCAGCCCTGGATTGTAAACCTAGGTTCTTGATCTATTGCATGTCCTATGCCCCAGCAGTCAACTACTTGCCCGAGTCACAGGGTACATCTGAAGTAATATTTTCCAACTTACTTTATGTCAAACTTTGCAACTTACTTAGGTTTTTAAATAATTCTTGTTAACATAAGCGAATAGAGCACTATTTGATATGTGGAAATAGTAATTTAATAATAAAAATAACTGATAGTTAATATATTACCCGGTATTGTTCTGAGAGTATATATTGATCCTTAATATAATTCTTTGGAGTGGGAAACATTATAATCTTTATTTTGTAGATTAAAAAAAGGAGACACAGAGAGCTTTAGTGAACTGTCCAAACTACATAGCTGGTATGTGGTGAGCAAATTCCAAACCAAGCATCAGACTTCAGAGACCATGGTTTTGATCACTACCTCATACTACCTTTTAACTGTGTAAAACAGGAGTATTTTGTAAATGTTACATTTCTAACATTATACTGTGAACTTGAGTCTTTGATAACATGTGATTCAAAGTGATAAGTATTTTATTCAAATTGAAGTAATGTCATTACTACTCCTCTCTGATAACTCCTTTTGGGAAAACATTTGCCAATAACTTGATCCTTATTGATGTGGTATAGATGAAGTGTGATGTTTAAAACTAGGCATATATTATAGTTTATTCTCCTCTGTGTGAAATGGAATGATACTTGTGATCAGTGGGTAGTGCTTTAATTAAAATTTTCAGATGTTTCTGATTGGTAGATGGCTGTTTATGAGCTGTAACTTCCCGATTTCCTCGAACCAGAGTATAATGCCTGCTCTTCGCTTTTCCTCAGTATGACAGTAAGAATCTCTTTGTAAATCACTTGGTGTAGAGAAATTTGTTCAGCTAGAGTGAAGTGCAGATTTGATGCCACTTCTGTTTGCATGAACGAGGAAATGGGGACTATTTCTATGAAACGTTAGTTTTTCTCTTTACTTCTTAATCATTGTGATTTTTCTTTCTAAAAGTGTAGGCAGGAAGAGAGAAGAGAAGGAAATATTTATTTATTTAGTTTTATTGGGTTGTTCATCTTGGTTGTTTCCCATCCCTGGGTTTTGAACCTGGATCCTTGGGATAGTGTAGACTACATCTGGTGATGTTATCCTCTAGGCTACCAGGATGTTCCTAACCATTAAGATTTGAAAAATATCACATTGTGATTTTAAAGATAAAGAGAGAAAAGTTCATAAAAATAGGAGGGGGTTTATGAATCAAAGAAATTCAGTTTCCTTAGGTAGCAAAAATAGAAAACATGAGCTCTGTTGTAAGTGATAACTAGAGAACAGCAGCTTTACCATGTACCATTGCAAAGAAATATGAATTGTTTTTGGTATCAGGGCAGTAGGATAGGGATGTGTGTGTGTGTGTGTGTGTGTGTGTGTGTGTGTGTGTGTGTGTGTGTGTGTGTATTGAGAAGCATGATATATTCATAAATTTTTAGTTACAATTATTTTATACACTTTTTCATATAAGTGCATTTTAACTATGTTTATGTGGTCTGAAATTTTCTATATGTTTATTTTCGCAAGCTTTTTATGTGGTGACTATATGAATCTAGTAAACAACTTCAACTACTTATCACCATGTGTCAGAAATTAGTATAGTATAGTATAGTATAGGGATGGGGAACAACGAAGTTGAACAACCAAATAAATATTAGTATATCTTTTAAAAATGCTGTTAAAACTTATTCTGTTTGCGATTTCACTATTTATCAAAAGTACAGTGTTATTGATTATTTATTCTACCAACATCTTTCTCTACAGAACTCTTACATTTGTTTGACATACGACTTTAGGACTATTAATATTACTTTGGTTTCCCATTATAGCACTCTGACACTGCTTCGATGTAAGAGTTTGTTATTTATTATCATTTCAAGGTGGCAAGACAGGACTATATCTCTAAGAGGTGTCACACAAATTATTCTCTGTCACTGCAATGAACAGATGCTTTTCTTTCCAATCTGTTGCACATAAAGTGCATTTTCTTTTTTGGGTTGATTAAAATATAGTTTTATTAAAAGGTAATAGACATTTATTATAGCTTATTTTTTAGAGTGAAAGTGTAAGTCAATGAAGACAAAATATGTAAAATTCAAATACTTGGGGGCAACTGATAATAAATTTGGTGTATTTCCTTTAGAATTTTTTGTTGCACATCAAAATACATGTTTTTTTTTGGCTAAATTGTCATCATGCTATATTAAAAATAAATTAAAAAACTTAAAACTATATTTTAACTACTTGATGACTCCTCTGATGTTTTAATGTTTTGTTAATACTTTCATCATATCTCCCTGTAAAGGTGTTCTTGGTTTGCTTTATTCAGGCCCTGGTGTTAGATGTTTTTTCATTTCCAAATTTTCATGATTATGATTATACACAATATCAGCACCTTTGGAATTAAATTTTTTACACATCTATTATTTTATTAGCCAAAATTACCAGGAATAAAGTCGCTGAAGAATAGTACATTTTGGGGACTTTTGGTATATTTTTTTCTCAAAGAGATTACAGCAATTTTCACTCTCAGTATACAACTTAATACATTTTTGTTGCTTGGAAACACACATTTTATATTTAATTGCCAACTAGTATGATCTCTCTCTCTCCCATCTCCTTGTATTCCACTTAATCTTTCTCGATGGCAATGTTACTACCTAATATTACATGATAAAACTGCTACATGTTTGTTAATTTTGTCACCCTACTAGATTGTAATCTCCATTACGATCATGAATTTATATATTTTTGTTAAATGAGTTCATATATTTAGAATTACCTGACACATAGAAGTTCTCGATTTATATTTATTAATGATTATTAATTGAAAAATAAGTGATTAAAATCTAAGCACTAAGATATTTCTGTTTGGTGACAGAATATTTATCGAGTGTATGTTCAGGAGACAAATGACTTTCCTCTAGTACCTCATGTCTCCCAAGTTGTATAATGATACCAGATGTATTTCCTGCGAGAGGAGTGGAGGTTGAGGCACACAGATGTCCTTCCTGTCGTCACTTTAGCATATATTTGCTCTGGTATTGGATGATGAGTGTGTTTAGGAAAATGGAGGGCCTCTGTGAGGTAGAGAACCAACCAGGTGGTTTTAATGGATGCAACCAGAACAAAAGAGCAAAGAGCTGGCACAGTGGAGTCTAGGTTGGGATGCAGGAGGGAGCAGGAGACTCAAGAAGGAGACAAAGGTTATGTCAGCCTAGATAACTCTATTGAAACACCTGTCAGATTTCTCCTACAGCTATTTCCCTTTTTTTTAAATGAATTTCTAATAACTGGGCACATTTCTAGTTTTGAAATCTAGCCCAAAATTCATTTTTTTTCCATTGGAGAAAGACTACTTTTTCTATACAGGAGGTCAGAAAAGACCTTTCTGAGGAGATAGCATTTGAGTAGAGACCTACAAAAGAGTGAATAAATCATGTAAATATATGTATGACATTTCGATGTCCTAAGGGGAAATGGTAAGTGCAAAGACCTTGATGTGGGGGTGTTTGGAAAGGACAAAAAGACCAGTGTATATGGATAGAGTAAGTGAAGAGGAGAGTAGGAGGAGATGAAGTAAGAGATAGGGAAGGGTCAGGTGAGGCTGGTAATGCAGGGTCTAGTTAATGCAAAGGCTGGATTTTACTTGAAGTATAATGGGAAGCTAGTGGAGATTTGGAGAAATAAATGATTTTACCTATTACGTATATTTTGTTGCTATTAAGAATTTTTTTCTAAGTTCTTCATTGATGATCTTGTCCTGTGGCGTTGAGATAGGAAGACATTTTTTTTCTTTTGCTTTTATCAACATCATCATGTAGGTCAGAGTTTAGATAGATGTTCTCTCTGTGTCAAAGTCTTAGTTAACATTTCTGGAGCTTTACATAAAACTTTACAGAGGACTTGGAGTAGTGAAGTTCATTTGAATTTCAGTAGCATAATCTAATGCAGATTGCTTTAGTGACCTCATTGGAAAACTGACGGTGTATTTTTCAGAATCTAAAGAAATTGTCCATGCAGGCCTGAGAAGCAGGTTTGTTCAGGGGATCTTAGAAACAGCCATTAGTGGTCTCTCTTCTTCATTTTATATTATTAAAACCAATAGTTATTGGGAACATTGGTATAAAATCTAAGTTATTGGAAGAGTGAAACTGATTATTTCATCTTGATTCAGGGATTCTCCTCTGAACCAATCAATTCTAGTCAAGAAGGTCATGACAAAAGAAACAGAAATCCATTGAGAAGACTCCTGAATGACACACATGGTTCCCAAAGACAAGGCTGCAGAGGCAACTTTCTATGGCAAGTTTGGGACTACTCTGTGCAATCACTCATATGCTTTGTTTATATACTTTGATGGAAGCTGACCTTTGAAGCAGAGCTGGCTGGATAGAAGCCATGTCTGTTCTCTTTCTTTGTGCAGAGTTAATATCCTGAGCATTTTTGTTTATAAGCTCCTCAGTTAAAAAGGGCTCTTTTATTCCATTCTGTATCTCCTTTCACAAAATAGACAGCAGAGAATATTTTTGGTGTTTAATTTTGTTTCAGGCCATGTTCTTCATGATCCTAAAGCAGCTCTGCAACTATCTAAAATTACAAATTCTATTTTACATTCTTTGAAGATCTGCTGATAACTTGGCAGACAGATATAGTTTTATTGTGAAGAAATTTTGCCCACCCTCACATGCCACTGCTGTGCCAAGAACATTAAATTTGGAGACTGCATTGTGTCTGATTGCTGGGAAACGCTGAGATGGAGATTGCGAGTGGGAGGTCTATTGGGGAGTGCTCTGGGGGTCAGCACGGATGAGGGGGTGAGGGAAGCCAGACTGAGCAGAGGGAGGGGATGAACTATGATGCAGTTGTAACAGTGACTTCAGCTGACCTTGCGGGGATCTCTGGAGCTTGGATGGCCCTTCCTCATTAACCAAAAGTGAGGCAAGGGCGCCGGTTCTCCCTCCCTTGCAGTTACCAGTCTGAGCTGGGCATACAACCTTCTGGAAGACAGCTCCTTTAAGGCCCCAGGCAGAACCTTGAGACAGATTCAGCTGTGAACGCTTAGCCATGAATCTTACCAGTTAAATTTCAATACTGTCTCGGGGGTTGAGGCCTTGGGAAAATCCCCTCATTTCTGTGAGTCATCATATCCTCATTAAAATAAATAATAATAAGACTCAACCATATCAAATAAACAAACCTACTTTTAAAAGTATAGAATTAAATAATGTTGTGAGCTCTGTATAGGACACTTTCACTTTTGCTGTATTGTTTAGTTGTCCCTGTAAATCTATGACGTGTCTTTTTCAGGAAAGCTATAGTGATAAGGAGACAGTCTCAAAGAAATGGAAGTAGTCTGCTTGAATTTATACAGAAAAGACATACAAAAAAATGCAGTCTCAGCTCTTGTGACCATTAATCTGTATTTCGTCCAATTCACTAGAGCTCCCTTTCAGTAATAGAAATAACATTAATAATACTAATAGGATTAATGACAAATGATGCCTAATTTATATAGCTATTGTCAAGATCGAATGAAAGACATTTGTAAATTGTAAGTTGCTGAAGAAGTGAGTCAGTATTACTTTTTTTCAAAATTATTTTTTTTCCTCTGTAAGATTGGGCATGGTCTAATCAATCCTGAAAAGGGGAGGGAAAATCTCTCCCAGCTGACCTCCAAAAGCCACAGGGCATTCTGTTGTTTCCACATATCTTTAATTGACATTTAGACTCCTCTGGTTCATTCTTTGAGAGCTTAAAAATTCAACTCACATATTCTGAGCTTCAGCTTATGGCATGGGGCTGTGCGGTAGGGTAAGGAAATGAAAGAAATGTTGCCCTTTCAGGGATAAAAATGAGACCAGTCAGTGACAGTAATGGGCATCCACAGACCAGAGGGAGAAGGGCATTAAAAGAACTTGGAAGCTTTGTGAGTCTGGGACAGACTTAAATTGTCAGGGTGGCTCATAGTACAGAAGCCAGCTTAGGGTTTGAACTTCTATGCTTTGACTTTCAGGATAAATTTTTAAAAAGTAAGAAGTCATAGAAAAGAATCAGTCTAGACTGTTTCTACCAATTTGCAAAAATGGATCTGTATTTAGTCTATATCAGAAGCTTCTTTTTCCTTGCCATTGGCCCATAAAGTAACACACAGAATGCAAAGGGAAAAAAGTTGCTTTGACCACACACATGGTCACACATGTATTTTAGATGGCTTTGAAATATTTGATATTCATGAACCTAAGACAAACTCAACAGCACAGCTAAATTTATGTTGAAATAGAGTGTCTTCCATTATTGTGAAAGATCACTTTTAACTCAACTCACAATTATTTTCTTAATTTCCTAATTCCATAATTCCTTTTCCTAGAGAAGTACATCTTTGGATCAAATTTTTCCTTATTCTTCTTTCCAGAAAATAATCAAATGTTACTACTAGTATGTACTATTTGACCAAAGGTAATATTCTGTAAAGCACTAAGGCTAAAGTTCTGGATTTTCCTGTTTGTTTTCCCCTCTGACTTCATTTAGTAAATTCCAGATTTCCCAGTGTAGTCAGTTCAAAGAGGTCAATGGATTCTGAAGTCATGATTTGTTTACTTTTTATCGCTACTTCATCTAGATTAGAAAGCCAAACTTTTTGGCAGGAGAAATTGTTAGTAAAGTGACTGTAATGTTTTGGGGATGTTAAAATGTATCTGAAAATTCTCTCTTTGTAATTGTAGAGAGATTGAATAAATCTACAGTGTTTGATAACCTTGCTTAGTCACAGTTTCACTATTTGGCTTCCATAGTAATATGCTTATCATTTCATGAACTGCAGTCAATGTAAATGACTGACCTAGTGAATTATGCTTTGGTTATATAGACTTGTCTAATGTTTTGGGCATGTCCTTGCATAATACATCAGATTTTAAAACAATAAAGATGTATATGCCATTGTTAAAGTTCATTCTGGTTATGATTTGTAGAAGAGAAGAAAAATGAGCAAAATCTTGACCATGTTTTTGTTTGCTCTTTTTGTTCCCAAACGCTGTTATTATCCTTTGACGGAGAATTGTGAACAAATGAGTGTTTCCTAGTCTAAAATGCAAACCCCTTAAACTCAGACACAGCAGAAAATGTGATCACATTTTCATTTTCTAAAGCATTCGAGTCAGGATATACCTAAAACAATTAACCTTAGAAAAGGAATGATAACAGGAACATGCTTTCTGTATGTGCTCTAGCACATATTTTCAATTTAATCTGAAAAGGTAAATGCAATGATCCCTTGTATAACACTAGTTCAGGGCTTCTCAACCTTGGCACTATTGACATTTGGAGATGAATCGTTTGTTTGAAGACTGTCTTGTGATTGTAAAACGGTCAGAGTGTCCCCAACCTCTACCTAGTAGTCGCTGGTGGCACCACGACTCTCCTCTTCCCCAGCTGTGACAGCTGCAAATGTCTCTAAATACTGCCAAACAGCAGGGTTTGGAGGAGAGGCAAAAACCATCTCCTACTCACTTAAGGCTTTCTTGGATTTCATGGTTCATTTAGTTCAACATTAAAATTTAAAAACAAAGTTTATCTGTGGAAAATATTTTGAAGGCTACTAATCTTTTCTAGGAAGATTAATAAAGACCTTTAGAAAAGGAACTATAAGATACAGCATGGTCAGAAAAAAAAAAACCCTTCGAAGTTTGCAGTGACTCAGCGACACATTTAGAGAAGCAGCGATGACAAGGTCTTTCTGTTTTCAGTCCCACAGAATTCAATAGCATGTTTTAAAAACTATGGTTAAAGTAACTGAAGTGTAAATTGTGTAATTCTCAGATTGACTTCATTTCAAAAAGGAAAATAACATTTAGATTTAGATTTCAACAGTTTTGGAAGATCTCTAGGTGTGCCTAACTATACCAAAGACCATGGGAATAAAATGATACCTTTCTCGGTAATGCTGCAGTAGAGAATCATATTTTCATCCTTTGTCACATGATTTTCTTATTTACAGTATCCAAGTACAGAATTGAGAATATCATTATTAATATGCTCCTGTCACTGAATCTTCATGTATACTGTTCTGTTTTTTTTTTTTTTTTTAATGGTTTTGGTAAGTTTCTTTTTATTTATATTTCTCCAGAGTTAAATAAAAATGAGTTCACAATATATTGGCTTTAAGATTTACAACAATTGGTTTTATATACACTTTTAAGTATATATGAGAACGTGCATACATTGGGCCTTGGGAGGACACCTACTTGCCTTGTTTTTATGCCCCTTCATAAACATATACCTCATCCTGTCATTCACCAAGAACAAGTATGCTGTCCACGGAAAGAAGATATTTTTAAGACCTTTGAGTTTAAATTTAGCTAGATCCAGATTCTGTATCAAAATGCATTTAGACGTCAGAATATTCTCAAAATGATAAGAACCAAGTCATCTTCTTTTCTCCTATCCATCTTGTGTTCCACTGTGAGTGCAGTGGTTTGGTTTTCTCTGGGGCTGCCCTGGCCTTTCAGGGCACCCACTCACTGTGAACTACTACTTGTATACCCAGGGTTCCCAACTGAGCTGACTCCATCAAGTCTGCACACCCTGACAAATTATTAACCATGTTAGGTAGGATATGCATCTTCTTTTCTCCTACCACTCTCTTATACCCTCCTGGTTTTTTTTTTTAAAGTTAAAGATAATTAAAAATATTCAAAATTAAAGGAAATAAAGTTCACAGTGAAAATTTTGCATCCCATTAATGGTTCCCATCTGCCCATTTCCTATCTTCCCTCAGTCACAATTAGCTGCCGGTGTCAGTATCTTTTGTGTTCTTCCAGAATTTAATAAATTCATATGCCAGCAAATACTAATATCTTATTGTCTCCTCTTTCATACACAAAAGAAAGGATGCTGCAACACATTGTGTTTTTTTACTACGCAGTTTTTCCTGGGGGAGCTTTCCAAAGTAGGATACAAGAAGACTGAGTAATCTTTCTTTAGCTATAAATATATTAATTATATTAATGTATAGTAATGTACTGAACAATTTTCTTATAGATGGACACTTGGATTGGTTCCTTTAACTATCATAGTTAGCAGTGCAAACCATTTAACCATTATTTTTTGCACAAATACGAACATATAAATAGACTAAATTCACAAAGTGAAATTGCAGTGTCAAGGGGTCTACATAGCTCATAATTTAATAGATATTGGAAAATTCCTTTTGTAAAGGTAATCTTTTTTTAATTGCTCTTGATATTTCTTTTATTTACATTGTTATACACATTTTAGAATATTAAATTCATATCTCAGTCTGTGTATATTTTACACTATACTCACCACCAGAGTTTTAATGTCCTTAATAAGTTACGGATCTTATAGCTAGGTCTTTGAATTATTTGAGTTAATTTTGTGCATGACACTAATGAGTAATCTAATTTTTTTTCCTTTTTTTTGAGATAGTTGTTCAATTTCCCAAGCAACATTTGTTGAATAGATTTCCTTCCTCCACTGTATGATCTTGGCTCTTTTGTCATAGATTACCTGCCCATATAAGTGCGGTTTGATTTCGGGGTTCTTGATTTTATTCCACTGGTCCGTGTATCTGTTTTTGTTCTAATACTATACTGTTTCAATAACAATTGCTCTGTATAGTTTGAAATAAAGGATTTTAATTCCTCTGCTGCTCTTCTTTTTTCTGAGGATCATTTTGGCTATTTGAAGATTTCTGTGGTTCCATATAAAGTTCAGTATCGTTTGTTCAATTTCCTTGAAAAATGTCCTAGGTGGGAATTGCATTAAATATGTATATTGCTGTAAGTAGGAGGGTCATTTTAATTGTTAATTCTTCAGTTCATGAGCACAGATTATTCTTCCATCTCTTTGTGTCTTCTATTTGCTTGCTTTTTCCCTTAGAAGTTTTTGAAGTCATTTCTCTGTTTCTTCTTCTTCTCAACTATGTACTTCTTTAGGATTGTGTTTTGTGGCTGTCATGTGAATTGTGTCTAACTTTACTACTCTTCTATAGTCTTCTTTGAGCTAGTGCTATATCATACTTATATGCCTGGATATAGCCATACCTTCTGGGAAACATTATTCTCATAATTGTTCTTCTCTTGGTATCTGATATTTCTTTCAGGATTTCTTTGTCCTCAATCTTTCTCTCTCCTCTTTCAAGAGGGTTGTCTCTGTGTTCTTGTCTTCAATTTTGTTCCTTCATGAGACTGTGTCTGTTTAAGAAGGTTTCTATGTTTATCGCTAAATTATTGACTATAATTTTTATATCCATCATTTCTATTAGGGCTTTCTTTATAGTCTTAGTCTCATTTGGTGAAATGAGGTCTTTTCTGAGGTCTTGGCTTTGCCTTTGTGTAGTTGATTATACATCTTACATATCGTTCAGCTTTTTAAAATAGCTGTTATTTTGAATTCTTCATCTGTTAGGTTGTCTTAATCAGTGTCAACAGATTTCTTCTCTGGGGATCTACTGGTGTTTTCCTCTTTTTGAGTGATTTGTGCCCTCCCCCACCCCCCACACCCTTTGAAGGGATATAAATTTTGGCATGGCTTGCTTCTCTGCCTTGTATTTAACGCTGTGGCTGTATTTTTCATCTTTATTTGTTTTATTTCTTAGGCAGTGACTTCTGTGAGTGTTTCCTACTCATGGTACTTAGAATATGGGATGCGTCTGTTTACTCTTATTGGAACAGGGGTCTTCTCCTTCACTTGTGGTGGGCTTTTCCCTGGTTCACTGCTGGAAGTGGAGTCATAGTGAAGACCTTGGGACATGGTCCTGCCTTCTCTCACTGGGCATGAGGGTCTTCCGACTTAGCTGTGGCAGACTTTTCCCATGTCGTCAATGGGGACAGGGCCAAAGTGGATGCTGTGACGTGTGGGAACTTCTCCTCCACCTGTGGTGGGATTTCCCCAGGTCTGTTGCTTCCACAGGATAATCTTGACAGCATCATATTAGAATGTCTATTTCCCAATAGCCTGACCAACAGAGTGTGATTATACTTTTATTTAATTTTAATTTTTCTTTAAAGGAAAGGTGCAGGCAGAAATGAAGGCAAGCAGAGACAGGCAGAAAGGAAGAGAGAAGAGAAAAAACACTTTATTTTTATTTTACCTCATCTTGGTTGTTCCTGTCAACCCTGGGATGTGAACTGGAGACCTTGGATGTATGTGGATTCCGTCCAACTGCTACTCCTTCACGATGTGCCTGACATTTTAAATGGTAGTCATATAATAGGTAAAAGTCATGTAATTTTAATTCACATTTCTTTGAAAGCAACTGAGATCTTTGGTTCAATCTTGACTTAGTCTTTGAATTTCTTCTTGACTGTTCCCCTTGAATGCTCATAATTTTAGGCAGTATGAAGTCATGTGGAGACTGTCAGAAGGTGAGACCTCACATAGGACCCCCAACCTTCTACTCTGTCTGGATATCAAGGTTGACACAGCTCAGAGAGTGTGCAAAATTGTGTTGCTCTATTACTTTTAGAGTGAACCTATTATTTACCTAACAAATTACTGAAATTCATAACTGTTTGCGTTTTCTTCTGATCGCTTATGTATTCCAGGACTACGAGTGTTATTACATATTTATTTTTCATGCTAAACACTATCAATTTTAGAATTGTGACTGAAGAATAATGCATTTTCATTACGGCAAATCTGAAATTCTCCTTCCATTTTGATCACATAAAGGACAAAAAAAATGGAACTTTTCTTGTGAAAAAGCGTTCCCTAGAGTACCATCTTTTCCATTGCCTTCTCTTTTATATAGCTTAATGTGGTAGATGACAGCAGGTGAATGTATCCACATAGTAATATATCATTTAATATGCGTTGAGTGCCTACCTTGTGCCAGGCACTGTATAGGCACCTGCAGCTCAGCAAAGACAGATATTTGGTATTTATCAAGCCCATCTACATTTTGTATGAGTAGGAAAGACTATGCATTGACAGGACATATTGCACCATTTATCAAAAGATCAAGATTGGCATTTGGGACAGAGTTCTATTCATGGATTTGCCCTTTCTTACATGTATTGGGCATTGGGCAAGTTTTGTCATCTCTATGGGCCCTAGCTTTCTCTTCTGTGAAAAATGTAAGTTGACTAGAATAGATGATATTTACATCCCTTCTAGTTTTAACCATTCTAAGAACATAACGTCCATATGCTTCTTTTACAATTTAAAAAATACCCAAGATTTCACATTTCCATACTAACAAAAATAATTATGCCCCCTCCCCCCAAGTATTCAAAAATCATTGCTTTTCCATCTGGAGGTAGCAGGACATATACTTCCCACAGGAATATATTAGAACTTGTCATTATATATAAACACTCACATTTAAAAACTCCCAGAGCATTAAATATTCAACATTTATGACATTTTTATTGAAGTATTTATAAGTGAATAGAATGTCACAAAATAAAAATCTCAGCTAAACTCTTTAATGTTAGTGCCATTATGCAACTTGTTTTTTTCTTTCATTAAAAGAATCTTTACTGTTAGATTCTGGAGAAGTCAAAAGAACCTGAAGAACAGACATCAGGTGCAGAGATTGTGATGTTGGGGTGTATTCTTTCAGAACATCTAACCCCTCATTATGGGAGGACTGGGATAAAACGTGATGAAAGATTTTATAGTCTAATTCTGTCTAGAACCAGTTTACTTGTTGATTTAAGATTATCCCTTTCTGAGATTTCCTTTTGAGATTTCTCTTTTAAAAAGAAAATTGCTTTCTTCCTGAGTCTTCAGACTTAATACCAACAAAGGTTAACTGTCTTAAGTAAAATATTAGTGATATTAGTGAAAATAGTGATTTAGTTAAAAAAAAATAACTTAAGAACATCCCACAATATCATTTCATCACATCACTCTCACCTTTGCCTTCTTCATATCCCTTTTCTGTCCTCTCTTATATTCACCATGGGTTATTAATCAGGTAAAGCAATTTCACCTGCCGTGCAGTAGATCATTATAAGCTCAATTTTAAAGTTTATCCTGTTTCAGTTACTTTCAATCAAATTTTAAACATGTTAAATAACTTCATTGGTTATCTTTAAGGCAAAACATATATATTAATATTATTAACTTCTATTAACTTCGTGTCACTTTGTATAAATAATTTCTCTTTAGTATCTTCAATTAACATAATTTAGTGGCAAAGAATGGATGTCTGATTTAAATACCAGTTTCATTAAATACTGATTATCATTTGCCAGCTTTATTATTTATCTGAGCCTGCTTTCTGTTTCTCAAATGATGCTACTAATAACTTTCAAATTGTTATGATGTTAGAAATAATACACGAACGTGTAAAATTATCTAGACACAGTAGGACTCAAAAATGTTAGCTGTTTTATCGTTATGATGATGATTATTATGATCAATCAGATAAGCTATCTACTAGAAGTTTTTCCTCTTCCTGAATTTGTCATATAAGGCAAAGATTAGGAAATGAGGTCTTGCTGTTTTTTCATTTCCTCTTGGTATCTGAGAAATATTTGTTTTCTATCGCTGTCTGAAAATATCCAACAAATTATATAACGAACATTCACATTGGGGCATTCAAGGAGGGATGAAGTACTGCTCACGTAATCTGGTAATTGATCACTGCGTATACTAAATATATTCCTCAAATGCCAATGGTTCTTTAAGGACCTGTTTTTATCATGATTTTGAAATTTTCATTATCATTAAAAGGTCAGCATCATATTTTACTTAATACAATTAACCTTTGTTGGTATTAAGTCTGGAGACTTAGGAAGAAAGCAACTTTTTTTTAAAAGAGAAAAGACGGAAATCTCAGAAAGGGATAATCTTAACCAGGAACGCAAGGATGGATTTCAGGACTTTTTAGCCTGACTTTCCCGGGACGCCGCCTCATTGCCCAGCGGAGCCTCTAGATGGCGGAGGAACACTTCCATGGGATCTCAGGCTTTCCCCCAGCCTGTGGAAGTGGCTGTTCAGAGCCGGATGGTTTACAAGCCCTACGCGGAGGAGTTAGGGTTTCAATACCAACTAAGCGGAGTTATTGATTATGCTCTCCACATAAATGTCTAACTCATCATGGTAGGCTAGTGTGTGTCTTGTCCCTACGCCTCCCGCCCCTAAAACTAATAGCTGCTTAAATATAGGAGAGCACGCCACCACAGCACATCAGTTTTTAGAAAGAAAGGCTTTGGGCTATTGGCCTTTCAGTGTTTTAGAAGTAAGACTTTTGGGGGTTTGGAGACCCTCAGAGTGCGGCTTGAGAGCAGAGCGGTTACAGTCCAGACTCAGAACTCGTGGAATGATCTGGGTTTAAGCCTGACTCCCACACTGGTTCTTGTCCGAAGGTGAGGTACACATGCGTTTTGAACTTTGCTTTGCAGTCGGAGATGACAATGGCACCTATCTCCTGAGAGCGTTTTAAAGATTAAATTAAGTTAATTATGACTGAGCTTTTGGCATGGAGCTCGCTTCTTGCCACCTAGTTGCCCTTGAGTGGCGGAATTTGAGTCGAGGTACTATATAATTAAAAAAAAAAAATTTAAGTGAAAAAACAATGCATCATAGGAATGTGAGACATCACTAGACTCTGAGGCAGTGACCAGACAGCCTAACAGCTTTTTATACCTTGCTATTTAAAGCAGAATATGCCTGTTTCTCCGCTTCTTCCCGGTAGAAAGTGTTGGGGAAGGTCTGGGTGGTAACGAAGTTCTGTCAGACAGGAAGCTCGGGGGCATGCTCCAGCACACGGCTCTGACGGTGCTTCTCAGTAGGAGAATTCTGGCGCTTCTTAAGAGTCTCTATAGCAATCTTGTCAACAGTTGATTTTCCAAGAGAAGAGGGACAGGGAGGTGGGTTTTTCTCTGATGCCTGAAACAGAACCTTATGCTACCAGATTCCAGTTATGTTGGTGTCCTAAAGAAGCTCCAACTAAGGAATCCAGAGAAGTCACTGAAAGTGCTAATTTGAATTCTTTTTTATGTAAAAAAATGAAAGGAAATGTATATAATTATGTAAATGTAGGCCTTTGGGGGAAAATATGACATGTTAAACCAGTATAATTGCAACATGAGGTGAGAGACAAATCTTTTTTTTTAAATTTCACTGTTCTTGTATTGTATATAGGCCTGATTTTTTTCATTCTCAATGAACTTTCACCTATAAATTAACTGGGAAACACATGGTTAGACATATTAGAAGATAAGAAGACAGAGCTATAAGTACTTTTCTAGGTACTCACAGATCTTTATCTATATTTTATTCAGATATATACACAGATATCTGAAAATGAATGGAAATATATACACTTTGGATTCTTACACAGAAATAGCAGCAGATATAATGCTGATACTTAACTTGTACCCTGTTCTACTTGCTTAAGGGAGTAAAGAAATGGTGAAATCTAGACTTTCTTCTCTTCATCCTACAAGTGGCAGAGTTAGCAGGCATGGTGGTGAGCCTTTTCAGGATAGGAGACTTTTCAAATGCAAGGGTTTTTTGTTGTTTTTTGCTATCCCTTTTCTCATAGGTAATCATAATTTTACTGTACCCACCAATATTATCTCAGTGTATTTTACATGTTTTTGAATGAGATATTAAACATTCTCAAGATGAAAACTGTCATTTAGAACTTAAGGGAGAAATAGAATTATTAGGTTACCACAGGCACATGAATAAATAGAGAACATCCATCTTTATTGCAAAAACCTAGAGGTTGGCTCCTGGATGGCTAGAACTATTGAATATGAGTAGAGTTTGTGTGTGTGTGCTGCCATATGCCAAAATTTATAATGTATTCATCTTTATTAGAAGTCTTTAAAATGTAAAAATTTGAAGAAACATACATTAATCTGAAGCATGAAAGCTTTCCCCTAGGAAAACCTTTCAAAACTTCATCCTAACACCCAGGAAGTGTCAAGTCATTCATCTTGTATAATTAATACATCCCGTCTTCCCTTTTCTCCCCTAGCGCAGGCATTGCAAAATGAGTCGTGGCTTTGTAGTAAATAACACTGTTTTCAACAATTTGTTTCCATGTCTGGACAGATGTATCACTTAATTTGTCAATTCTGAATATTTATTCTGCTCAGTTTTTCTTCTTAGATGCAAACATACCCATACCTGCTGCTACAAATGTGGAATAAAAATCCTCATTTTGTAACAATCAGTGACAGCATTGTTCACAAATCTTTCATTTCAATCTGACAACATGGTTTATCTAAAACATTGGTATTTAAGTAAGGTGAGAGTTTTTTGAAATGCATAAAGATCTAGTTGAAGAAGGGTCCTAAGGCTAAAATAACCACTTAATAATTCTATTTAATTATGTATTTGTACAGGAACTGGCTGTCAATGATTTTCCTCTTCCAGAATTTTTTTAATTAGAAATAAATTTTAGCATTTAGTGTCTTAAGGCTATCATGCAGGGAATGTTCTCAATCAATACATAGCTATTTAAAGTCAATTTTATATTGTCCTCCTTGAGGGGATATAGCATTTGTATAGATAATCTACAAGCATTTGTTTTAGAATCTTAATGCGTGTTTAGTTTATTTGATTATCAGTGGTTTTATTGAAATGTGTGGGAAATCAAAGCTTTGTATACAAGCATTCAGTCATTTAATGCAAACTAACCAGCTGGGTTTTCTTTTTTGTTTCCCAATTCATATTGGGATTTGAGTGTCATTTCTTAGAGAAATACAAATTATCAACCTAAGGTAAACTCTATCCTATACTCACTAGGTAGTAGTGATTTAAAATGATAGGCAAAGAGCACAAATACAAATATAACAGAGAATAATTGATAAATGAGCCTGTCGATTTCTCTGTTTAATCATTGAAATGAATTCTCAAAGTAAAACAGATTGTCATATTGTTAATATTTTTTTCATGAATAATTGAAAAGTAGTTATATTGTTTTATAGTTCTCCCCAGTCTTTAGGACAAATGAACAATAAAAGATAGTAGATAACTGAAGCAGTTATTTGAACTTACTCTCTCAAAAATTCTAGTCAATTACATGTGCGCTATGTCATTGAGGCTAAGGCAGATATTTTGACTGAATTTGCTTATGACTGAATTTGACTTGATTTGCTTATGATTAGCTTTTATCTGCATCTGAAGAAGTGTGTCCTTTTTCGAGGTACTTTTTGTTAACATCCAAAGGCGTTTTCTTGTTTTTAGATAATTACGTAAATCAAATTTAGTGTTTCATTCTTCAAACACATCTATAGGCCATCTCAGTGGCAAACATCGTCAACCTCATTTTGCAGAAAGATGAAATTGGATTTAAAATTGCCCTGAATATTTAGACATATTGAATTACTTGTTCTAGTGGGTAGCTGGCTCTCTCACTACTGTGTTGAGTGGATTTTTGTGTTGTCTGTTAGGTGGGTAGCTCCTTTTCTTTGAAGTCTTCCTTGATATTTGCAGAATCAAAAAGTAAAGGGGAATCTTTCATGTGAGAGATAAGGAGCTATGGTTTCTGTTAGGAGCTAAAGAAAGTTCCTTCATATACTTCTGTCTCTGTTGTTCATGCAGTGGGATGATATTCAGATTACAAGGGTTCTATTCAAACTGACACTTCCAATTGAACGTTTAGCCAAGGACAAATATAGAAATGTAGAAATCTCAAAAAATGTATAAAAAGTTTGTTGGTGTCCTTTGACACCATGGGAACACAAATAAGACAATTACTCAAAGGATAGTCCTGTTTAGTCCTATAGTCCCTGATTAAAAGGCCCTCTTCTCATTCCTTTTGCATGGCCATTTATGATGCTTTTGCAAGTGGGAGAGTTCCAGTTATGTTCTCATCAGATACCCCAGTGCATTGATAAGACCCAGGGATTCTGGCAGGGAATAAAAGAATGCATTAGTCTGATTTTCCTTTTTATGTATGTCTCCCTGTGGAGATCTTGCTTAGAAAATGCTTACTATTTCCACTGGGGCACTGTGTGAGCTTCTGACTGACAGCATCCCTTAGGGTCTCTTGCCCTTCATTCAGAAAGAAACTTGGTTCAGCAATGATTTGAACTTTTTTTCCCTCCTGTTTGAATGTACACACCTTTAAATGTACAAGTGTCAGCACTTACATTTTTATAACTTCTATATAAATGGCAGAATGCCCTGAATGTCTCTATGACCCCAATTTATTTGTCATAGTCTGTTCTGTATTCATACTTTACTGATGAAAAAGAAAATAATGCTATTGATGGCTCTCTGCATTTGGGAATCTCAAATATATGGATGAGCTAAGGTCCTAAGGAAAAGTTGCATAAACTGGAGTCATAAAAAAAGCATACTGCTGAGACTGTCTTTGAAAATGTGTAGCTTAGAATAAAGGCACTGATTTGCCATGGCAGTAAAATTGTGGTAGGTCAGCTCCTGCAGCTTTGATTGCTGCTTAGAACTTCAGGATTTAGATGTTATGAAAATGCAGGAGCTATCACGTGGGCATTTCAAAGACATATACTTTAAAAAGAAAAAAAAAAGAGTTTAGACTACTACTGAATATCTACTTATACCAAATGTGCTGTTCTCTTATTTATTTATATTTTAAATTAGACTTTCTCTAACATTGGCATGCATGAAATTAAAGGCAAGGAAATTGCATAATTCGATATACAACTTTTTTCCTTGCCCAAAATAGGAACAATTCTTATTAAATGGGACAGCTAGATATGATATTATGTAATACCATACCTCACAGAATAAACCAACTTTAATTTAAGAAATTAGTTTTGCATGAGCCTGGCTATTAGTATCAGCTGCCATGGCACTGACACCTTCATTATTTTTATTCTCCCTTGTTGAGGTTTCACCATTGTGGGATTTCTGTATGTGAGTTCTTGAGAGAGTAGGTAAAATAGTTAAGGGCTGAAAAATTTCTCTGAGGTCTAAGGACTGTGAAATTAACCCTGACCTTAGTGGCATGTTTGAAGAGTTCAGCAACAATTTTATAGGGGAAGAGGCACATTTCCTTCCATACCAAAGTCTAACCACTGAAAATTCAGCAACTTTCCCTGATGAAAAATGCGTAGTGAGGAAGTAAAAAACAAATAGGCAAACTATTTGTTTTTAATGTCCCTCTGGGAATGGATGCTTTTAAAAAAATATATCATGCCCAGGAGAGGGGAATTGCTCTGTACTAATCTGACTCTTGACTGGACTCTACCTTTTATGCTCACAGTTATGTTTAAAATAAGTTTTTAATTTGATTTAAAAAAAATGCTGTCTGGTGATGTTACCATGGTGAACTTGCCTTGGCAACCAAACAGAGTTCTGCCCAAACACTGCTCAGAAATCTGAGTGCAGAATGGTAATGCTAACATAATGAAATGGTCTCCATCCTCTCCTGTGGAACCTCCAAAGAACTAGCTGGTAGTGGAGAGATGGAAAAGATGGAAACATGGAGTAAATAGCCTTGAGTGGAGAAAATTGAAAGGGAAATAGATTTTTAAAACATGGTTTCTACTGAAGGGATTCTTTCCTTTGAAGTAATCGTGGCATTTTAAAAGTTAAACTGGAAGTAATCAGAAAAAGTATGCTTGGCATGGTGGGCAGTTTAGAAAGCAATTCCAGGAGATTGCCTAATGGACTGAATAGGCTGGAATTTCTGGAAGCTGGAGGAAGAGAGAAATGCCCAGGTCACGGATTGGTTTGGATCCTTTAAATACCTTACCTGCCTGAATTTTAAGGTCATTTTCTAATGATATAGCTTGTGGCTCCTTGTGTGCAATGCATTTTTGTATATAGGGAGTGTTTCTCTACTTGAGTTTACTGGGCTTCAAAGTCTGGTGGTATATGACAGAGTTGGTGTCCCTTTTTCTGTCTAGTATACATTTGTATGCAAATGTATTTCAGGAATTATTTAATTAAAATTGTTTTAAGCAGTTTTTTTTAAAAAAAATGTTGGTACTCTTGAGAGAAGGCTATATAGGTGTATTGTTATTGCCAAAGCAGATTTCTCCACTGGAACAAAAGTTTATTCTACCTCCACGTATCCCTTGAATCCATTTTCTTCTCTTGTTCCCATTGACAATGATTTTTTTGTTTTGATTCTTAACACCTTTCTCCTAGTGGTAGCTGGTCTTCATTTTCTCTGTAGAATCCATCGTTTTATTAATTGTTGGCAAAAATGGCTGTTGTATAATGCTAAATTTATCAAGTCACTGTTCTACTTAAAATTTTTCAATGGATTGTGACCACCTTTAGGAACAAATCCTCTTTCATGGTAAGTATCTGCCTACTTTAGGCCTAACAGCTTGGTTTCCTTCTCATAATTTATGCTTCACTATTAACAAATTTTCTGTTTCCTGAATTCATCTGATTTCATTACTAGCAACAGTAGAGCAGTTAAGAAAGGAAGCCACTTTTTGTTGGCTTTATAAACCCTGAGTATTTGTCATTTATTGAAATGGCAACCTTAGAAAATACTTTCTGACTCATTTTTCAGTTTATATAAAACACATGCTGCTTTTTCTCAGTTTTGTTAAGAAATTTAGCTTCATTTATGAAAAGTATGTTGATAGTTACTGATAAAAATTTTATTCTTCTAGTAAAGATAATATTTGCATGATGCAATTTAAAATGCTATTATTTATGAAGAATTTGTTTGATTTTTATAGTATTTAAGAAATGTGGTCAAATCAAGAATGTCAGGCCAAGGTTTACTAGTAGCACTAATCTTCAGCTTGTGATTCTGGCTGAGGTATCCACGGTGAGCTAGTTAGGGGGAATATAGCTGTGAGGATAATGACCACATTTTCTAAGAGTTATTTGGGGGAAATTCGAAGAGAATGTACTCTGGGTAAGTAACTGAGTTCCTTTCTTACGAGTTTAGAGAAAATTAGATGGAATCGCTCATTGTTCATTGATAGCTCATCAGTGCTGGTGTTCAAAGAGTATAAATTAGAGCATTAGTCTGTAGAACCGGGTTGTTGAAAATGGGGAGAACCTGTCTTGATGTAGTTCCTAACCTAAGAAAAACTTTAGGCAAGTCCCCCCAACCTTTTAAAATACTCTTGAGCAGGAAGTAATAGTTTGAAGACTGCAGTATGCATCAGAATCACCTGAAGAACTTGTCAAACCCTTGCTTGGTCCCATCCTTAGAGTTTATGAAATAATAGGTTTGGGATGGAGCCTGAGACACTGCACTTCAAATAAACTCCTAAGCAGCTCTGATTCTGCTGGTCTCTGATTAGGTTTTGAGAATGACTGGGTAAAAGAGTATAAAATTGCCTAGTATTCTATTTCATGAATTAAATATGTAATTGTACACATGCCACAACCCCTCTAGTCAGAAAGTCATTTTTGTAAGGTATAAGGTATGAAATGGTACAAAAGATAACATAGAAAGAGAACTAATATTATTTGTTAGTTTCAGCAAAATTATTTATTGCTGCTTCTTTGAAAAGAAAACAAAACTTAGAAAGCTAAAAGTAAGAGAGAATTACATAAAAAATTACAGCACAACTTGATTTTAGGCAGCGTAAGTGAAATAGTTAAAAAATATAAATACACATGCATATACCATATCCACTTTTTAACCCAATATATTGCTTCTTAATTGGCTGATAAATAAGCAACAATCTACTTAAATAGTATCAGAATTATAGTAGAGATTGTTGTGTGATTTTCAAAACAGCTGAGAATTACATTGTAATAATAGGAAAAGAAGACATTTTTTTCCTTGTTAGAAATAATACCAAATGTCATGGGAATTAAAATATCAAACAAATTCTTTTTATTCCTCTAGGTTATTCATTGTAAAATAACACTTTAAGAAGAATGAAACCCATTTCCTTTTGCAGTTTATTTTTGATAACAGGGCAGGTGATAATAGAATGAACCAACATTAGTTTTTTTAAGTGCAATTGCCAGGTGAGATCCTAAGGTGGGTATACATTCAACTCAGTTTTGTGCTCTTCTGATATCCTTATCTGCAATACTTAAGTTATTTAAAATTTTCATATGATCACCCTTTGTATCATCTGTTTTTCACATAGATTTAAATATTATTCGCTAAGGCAAGAGTACTCACCAGTGTATTTTGTAAATCTTTTCTACAATTGGGATGTGATGCTAAGTCTTTTCTAGGTAATTCTGAATTATCTAGAAAGTACAGTTAATCAGAGCATCTCATTCCCTGAGCTTTATCTGTTTATGAGGTGCTTCAGATATAAAAATGAAATTCATTGGTCCCCAGTACCTTTGAATCATTTTCCAAATCTGATAATAGATTATGTTGAAGTGCCAAAAGTAGTTATATCCATGGAATATCAACATTTTGACCAGCTCCATAAATATAGCTTTATTAGCCTAATATTCTAACCAACAGACAATTATATATATTATAAAATCTTAAAAGAAGTAATATCTTTATAGGTAGTGAGCTAAAAAATCCAAATAGTTTCTTTGTTTTCTTTATAACATTATAATTTATATGTAATGTAGTCATGCAGAAATTAAACCTCAAACAATAACAAGAGCAAGAACATATTCAGTAATACTGACATTTTTTTGTCAGTGAAATGTTGTTAGATTTATATGATTATGACATCATTATAGTTAGTGTGTGACTAAATCATTTTGGTTGTTAGAAATAATTTTGGTTAAGAGAATTTACTTCACCTTATTTCAAGCATATAGTATATAGGATTTAAATAAGAGCATTTATTTCATTTCAGAACATATTAATTTATTAGTCTAGAAATTCTGTTAAACCTCCCAAGTAATCAAAAATACATATTTGAGTCAGTTGCTGCTATGAATTCAGCCTTTTGGAACTTTCTCTTTTTTCCGTTTTAGTTTTAGACTGTTGTGTTGCTTAATTCCCATCATAACTAATTAATTTATAAATAATTTATTTTCTATCTTCTCCCAAGAAAGGATTTAAGAAGGCTGCATTTAACTAGGAAACTACCATAAATATATTAATGAGGTGGATATCAGTATTCTCTCTTTGGTGATTGGAAGGTCACTTCTCCTTGACTAGGAAAACTGTCAACACAAACGTCTGTGCCTGGATCCCTCATCCTCCCTGTCATTCTGTCTTACTTTGGGGTTCATGGGGACTGATTATCCTTGCCCTAGTCACTAAGGACACAGACCAGGTACAAATTCTCCTTCATCTAGATACTAGCTTTGTGTGATCTGTGACAAGGTGTTTTGTCTCTCTGTACTCATGTCTAACTTTAAATGGAGATAATAATTACAGTTATATAGAGTTGTTCAGAAGTATAAACCAGTTACACACATAACTTAGAAAAATACCTGGCAGGTAGTAAGCACTACTCAAGTTCTAGCTATTATTATTACCACACACCTTTGTTTTCCATTAAGATGACCTTTCTTCAAATACCCTTCCCTGAGACCCCACCTTAAAGTAGTCCAACACTATATTACCATAGGAATCTATGCTTTTCTTTGTGATACTTACCACTATTTGCTATTGATATTTAAGGTACTTAAAATCTGTTACAAAATTGTGTTGCAGTAATAACATCTCAGTGACTTAACACAGCAAAGGTTTATTTCTTTTTTGTAATTCACTGTGTATTATGAGTGCCTCTCCCAGAAAGTTATATGACAACTAAACCATCCAGGCTGAGAAAAGTGCTGCCATCCTGGGTCTGCACCATTTGGACATATGGCCTTGTTAGTACCTGTGACAAGGAAAAGGGAACATGGGGGACCGCATGCTAGTTCTTGAATGCTTTAGCCTGGAATTGGCACAGGTACATTGTTCCTTCATTCTAGTACATTTCATTCCAGTACATTTCATTGGTTCAGCAATTTACATGGCCATGCTATAATTTAGGGAATCAGCAAAGTTTGATCCTCTCATGTTGCCTAAGAGAAGCAGATACATTACCAAGTATAGCAACATCTATTGTGGTTATCTTTATTTATTTATTTATTTTCCTTTCTTTAGAGTTGTTCCAGATGTCCTGTATAGTTGCTAAAAAGGTATTTGCTGAGTGCGCAGATGCCATATCTCACAATAGATTATCCTAATTTCATTATGCTCATTTTAGATCTGTATTTATAGCTCATTTGAATGAACTTTTACTTTGTTTCTAAGTGTTGGAGCTTCTAAATGAGTCTTTACCAGATGCTGTGGTCCCTGGTTTCTTAAATGGGCTAACAGTTCAGAGGGTACTGAATGCTAATGGATAAAGATGGCATCCATTGCATTTTAGATAATTAAAACAAGATTTTTTTTTTTTTTTTTTTGTGGAAAATACACCTCAGAGAAAAAAGATAAATTTTGAGATTAAAAATGAGGCCTTAATGATATTTTGTGTTTCCTCTGTACACCAGAGGAAAGTATTTTTACTCTTCTGCTGCTGAGGTAACTTTGCTGGACAAGATTGAAAAACACTGCTCATGTAGCTAATGTTTTGTTCAACTTTGATTTGGATATTTTCATAGTTACTTCATTTTGGTGGAAATGGTCATATCATTGTGTTTTAAAAAATGAGTTTTTTTCAGGGACCCATTGTCATTACATTATAAAAATGGGGGTTTCTTTTACAAAGAGGAATTCAGAATTTCTTTTCTGTATTCTACTAGCAGTTTGATAGGAGAAATGATAATAAAATTGATCATGCTGTTCATTTTCTAGACTACTGCATATAACTATGAGAGAATAAAGAACTCTTTCCAATTTCACCATGTGATTTTGTCTATTTGTGACTCATCTTACCTGTATCCATTTAAATATGTTCTTTTTCATTATCAAAAAACTTAGGAGCCTCTACTATATATGTGACTGGCATTATGCTAGGTGCTAGGGATTAGGATAAGAAGAATAAGACAGTTTCCCTCAAGGACATGTTATAGTAGATGATGGTTATAGGCATTGTGAAGCATCTCATTCATTTTACATATATTTATTCAGCACTGACATGTGACAGTCACTCAGCAATACTACAGTGAACCGGGAACAATAGAATGTAGTAGTGTCTAAGAGCAGACACTCAGCAATTAGATTGGAATCAGATTGCATGTGGGACTGCATGGAACCTCTTTAACCACCTTGTACACCAGTTTCCTCATATGTCAAATTGGGATGATGCCAAATTTTCTCATGTTTTGGAATTCTTAGGAGGATCATGTGCATTAGTGAATATAAATATTAGGTAAGTCGTAACTCTTACTCTTCTTTCTCATGCTTTACTTCCACCTCTAGTCTGTATATTTTCCTCATTTTTCCTTTTAATTCCCTCAGACGAAGCCCAACATGTAATCATTAATTTAAATACTGAAGTTTATCTGTACATTGTTAGAACGTTGCCTTAAAAGACAGTGAAAAATATCCCAACATTTTTTTTGTTACTATTTTAATCATGGAAAAAAAGCCATTGCAAATCAGATTCTTTAAGGAACTTAATCAGGAAAGACATTTGATCCAATGGCATGACAACCCCAGACAGAAGCTGTGCTTTGTAGGATACTCCTCTACTTTTCTAGGGTCTGAAATTCTGAAATGTTTCCTATCTGCCTCCATTAATAGGGTTTTCTGCTTGTTCCATGCATGGGCATTCACTGGGGCACATATAATTGTCAACAACCTGCGGGGCTGCCTTGGTTGTAGAGTAGCAAGTACCTACTTAAGAATTTTATACTGTGTTTGTAAAAGTGCTTTACCAGTGTGATTTAACTTTGCAAAGGAATAAGTCTAGAGAGAACTCAGTGGAGACCCATTCTTTGGCAATATTTGCATTTTATTGGAAGCATACATATAAATTTCCCATTTCTGTAGTAATATAACTTTAATCTTAATGAATGCCACTTTTGCAGTTTTCTTCAGAGAGTGGAATTAACATTCACATGTGAACTGGAAAAGTTAAAGTATTATTAGTCTCCTGAGGGTTTTGCTTCTGACTATACAGTTTTTGAGATTTCATCATAGTTTTAGGTGTAGCAAAATACCACCATTTCTTCTTGTGAGAATGAAAGTCTCAAAGATTTCTGTCTACTTCAGACTGAGATTTGATTTTTCAAAGCCAAAAAAAAAATGTTTTTCCTGGACCCTAGAGATAACCTAATGTCAAAAATCAGTTGAAAAGCCAGCAAAAATTGGTGATGAGTGCTGTTAGAAAGCTTTTTTTAGTAGCAGTTTTCTTTTCATTATTAACACATTTCTTAATGAAATCACTGAGGTTTATTTATATCATTTTATTCAATTTTAGAAATTCTATTCATTTAGTGATTTATATTTTGCTTGATTAAACAGAGTTTAAATTAACAAACTCCATTTTGTACTGGTTTTCTCTTACATTTTTTTAAAACAAATGCAAGATGAGAACTTGAATTCAAGAATCGCATAAGGTAACCATGGTTTTAAGAATACTGTTTAACTTCTTGCCTTTGTAACTTGTCTTTTTTCTCAAGAATGGAGCCTTCTTTCTCAGTTACTCTTCAGGCTCTAATCATTTTACCTTACATAGAGATTCTTGGTTCTAACAATTAGTCTGGTATCCAAGGTTTTGGTTATATAATAATCAGTACAGGGTGTGAAACTTTTAACTTTCCTAAGTGTAACCTCACACACATATACATATTCATACATTAGCCTTTAATGTGAAATTTATTAGAATTTTGATTTTCATTTTGCTTATTTTTCCTCTAAATCATAATTTTGACATTCCAAATTCTAAGGTGGTGTTCTATTATAACAAAGATAGCCTTCTCATTAGAAGAATATTTATTGAGGTCCTTATTTGACCATGCTGTTATCTTTTAAAATCCCTTAAAGGCTGTGCAAAATAGATATCTTTATCCCCAAGCAACTGATGAGGTAACTGAAAGTCTGTGGTATTAAAGGACCTGGCCAATGTCACAGTTTTTAAGTAGCAAAGCCAGGAGTGATTCAGGCATAGCTCAGCTTGGTTCTTGGATTAGCTGCTTCAGTGTCTCCAGGGAGTGTACTAAAATGCAGAATCCTGGGCCCCAATTCTATGGGATTGAATCTGCATTTTAAAATAATCAGGTGATATTTATGCACATTAAAATTTGATAAGGAATGTATGATTCTTAAAATATTTTCAGACATTTAAATGCAAGCACTGAAAAAAGTCTGAGAAACTTTTCCTCTCTGGACCTTTCTGATTTTTACCTAATTTCTTAAGTTAGATTCTATTTCACTGTTCCCCAGCTATTCTCTTCCCCATTAGATTTTGAGCTACTCTCGCAAGAATTCTGTATTATGCTGGTTTCTGTGGCATTTCTCAGTGATCTCTTTGTGGTATTGTTGTTAGTTAAAATATCCTCCTGGTTATGAAACAAGAAATATTGATTTTCTCCTAACTGCTTGAGCTTTCCATATGTTCAGGTAATCTTCTTGTCACATTCACCTCCAGACTTTCCTTTACTTGTTTCATTGTTAAAGATATTTTGATTGTCCTAGTCTACTTCTTCAAAACATTAACAGTGATTTGCATTGATAAGATCCACTTAAAGCAGTCAAGATAAAAAGAAAAATTATAGAAACCAGTTTAAGAAGGTGAAACTTACTTGTATCACGCATACAAAATGAATTAGTTGCTACAATGCAAACTGAATTTAATTCTTTTCTTTGGGGCAGTGTAGTAAAAAAGGCAAATGTAGGAGGCTGCCGAGCTCTCAACGTGGAATAGAATCACTCAATTCATCTGGAGAGAAACACATTTTCTTGCTACTGAATACTAAGAGGAATACATTAGTTGTTCCTTGTATAAAGTTTATATGGTAATAGAACATATAATGCAATAGTTTTGCAAAAGAAAATGGAAAATATTGAAGAATATAACTTATTTAGTCTTCAATAGATGCTAGCATCACAAAATTTTTGTGAAGTGATTTTCGGGGAGGAATGAGTCTATGATCATGGTATATTGTTTCTTTTCTTTTTCTTTTTTTAAGAAAAGGTACAGGCAGGAATGAAGGTGAGTAGTCAGGAGGGCAGGAAGAAACATTTTTATTTATTTTTATTTAACTGTTCATCTTGGTTGTTTTCCTGGCTCTGGGTCATGAACCTGGGTCTTTGGGATGCATGTAGATGCCACTTGGCTGGAGGTGTTGGACCTAACTGCTATTCTAATAGGGTGCACCAGTATATTGTTTCTTGATGATTAAACAATTAAATTCAGTGACCAGAGCTTGAGCACCTTAAGTAATTGTTTACTTTGTCCCCTGGACTGAGACTTTGTCTTATATTAGAAATAACTGATGTGGGATTTTCAGCAAGTGCTTGATCTCAGAAGTTTGAATTTTCAGAATGTGGAAGATAATAAAATATTCTGCTGTTAGCTCAAGGAAGCTGAGAATACCAGGTATGTTGGCAGGAATGTTGATGTTCCATTGTGGAAAGCATTTTTTTCATCTTAGTGGGAACTCTCACTTTTGCAAACCTCTTCTTATTTGATAATGGAGGAGACCATTTTTCTTTTAAGGTATTTTTAGGTTAGTCTTAAACTATGTAATAAAAGAAGCAAATTTTAAGTAGTTTTCCCCACAATTTTTATGGATGATTATAGAAGACTATGGCTACATGATAATATTGGCGGAAAATAGTTTTCTAAGTGAAAAACACTGTCAATCATGTTTAAGATCATTTAACAATAAACAGTTTTGAAGCCCAGTTTTGTTTTAATTTCTTTGCTAAACAGTAGAATAAGTATTAAACAGACCATGGATTCAAATCTCAAGATTTATAGACTGGTGAGGGAACAAACTTCTCAACTATTATTTAAGTGGAAATGATGTTTCCTATATTTATATTGTGAAGAAGGATATAGCTATAAGAATCTGGTTGATACTTTGACCTAGAATCACTAGGATACAGTTGCTAAAAATGCAAAAAATTGATTTGAACACCAAAACCTCCATTTAGAATAAACGCCCCCAAATGACTCTAATGCAGGAAACTTTGTTGGACACTTTCAGTAATAATGGATGAGAATGGTAACCTTATATTTATTAGAGTGGTCATTTTGGCTGCATGTAGACCCAGATAAAAAGTAATGACTAAGGTCATCTGTAAAGACCAATCTTTATAATCACTCTAAAATTTTACTTGAAGCAAGTTATCCATGTTAATCACCAGGCATGAAATGTAATGATCTGTTTTATTATTGTTAATTTATGCTCAAGATTCCTTTTGCTCTTCTTTTTAGCCAACATAACAATTATACAGGCTAACTATTTGCCTCAGGGAGATGCTATAATAGGACTAATTAAATATTTAATATTTTAAAGGACTTAAACAACCTTGTAAGTAATATGTTAAGAGGAGATAAAATCATGATGTTCCTTTTAGTGGGAGGAATGTTAATGAAGCAATGGTCTCAGGCATCCCTTTAATGCCCATTTTCTGTATCTTTCAGGAGGCAGAATAGCATAATGGTTAAATTAATGACTTTAGCAAACTATAGCAGTTGTACTGTGAAACCTAGAGAAAAATTTTACCTTTTTGAAGTCAGTTTCATTTCTATCACCTATAGAGTAGAAATAAGAATGATACCTACTTTTCTATATTATTGTGATAGCATATGCTATGTGTAATCAAATGAAAGTGGTTTTTGCCATATGAATGAATCTCACAGACTACAGATGTTTCTGGATTTTAGCCTTGTACATTTATGTTTTAAAACTAGCAATGTAAGTTAAATTTTTGAAGCTGAAATACAGTTTTATACTTATCCCTAATCTCAAATTGGGAAAGGAGAAAGAGAAGTAGGAGGAAGAAAGACTAAAGAAAAGAAGTAGGAGAAAATACTTCTAAATGTAACCCACACTGGCACTAAAGACAAAGAGAAATCAATCCTTGTACAGACAATGGTGACATTATGGCTATGTACAGTCAATTTAAAAATGATCTCACTAAGGTAGATAAATCACAGTCATCAAATACCAGAGTATAATGAACATCTAGGAAATTTGTTCATTTTTTACACTGGGCTAGTGAATGAATCTGAATGAGAACATTTTCATCCTGATTTTTAAAAATGGTATTTTTTTTTTTTTTAATTCACACTGAAGATGGAATTAAAGTAACAAAGATTTAGAAAAACTCCCTTTGGAAACTGAAGCATTGATGGAATAGAATAACCGTTTTAAAATACATAAACAGGAAGTGAGGCTCAAATTGGTGGCTTCAGGAGAAACAACTCTGCCCATGGACACAGCAAATCTACTACTAAGTATGGATTGATTTACTCAAAAGTGACCTGAAAACTGAGCAAGTAGAATCTTTACAACAAAAAAATATAAAGGCAGCAGTAAGAAGGATACTCTCAGTGTTGCTCTCAGGGTAACTCTCAGAAGTTACTCTCTTGCCAAGAAAGAAATTTCTCTCTGGGTGTCGTGATTTACAGTCAGAAGGTATCTTGAAACTACATGACTTTTTGGGGAGTAGACGAGTATTGTCCCCTATTTCAGGCACCTTAACCATTCAATCCTGGGCAGTGGAGATAAATCCCTGGAACCATGGTGTTGAGAGCTGATGGGAAAAACAGAGAACTAAGGAGCCTGAGATCCTTCCCATCAAGAGTTTGTGCCCGGATGAATTCACCCCAAGTTTTAGCACAGTAATAGTAATACCAGTCTGAAAAGTGCCCAAACTATAGGTCAGGTAGTCTCACTTGCCTTTTTTTTTTTTTTAAATAAGGCAAGGTACAGGCAAGAATTAAGTTAAATGAGTTGAATAGATAGGCAGGCAGAAAGAGAGAGGAGGATGAAGCGTTTTTAATTTTTACGTTTATTTAGTTGTTCACACTTGTTTCCCCCAGACCCAGCACATGGACCCAGGTCCTTGGGATGTATGTGGGCTGTATACTACTGGAGGTGAAGGACCTAACCGCTACCCCACCATTGCATGCCTCTGCCCTTAATTTTATGGGTCACACGTACCAGATTACTCTCCAGAATGAGTAGAAGATTTTCATAACTCCCTATCTATCTCTTTCCCTCCAATTTTTCCAGTGTTGGTTTTAAATTTTACTTCCTCTTTGCTGGTTTAATAACTGTGTAATAGAACTTTAAAGTTATTTGGATTTGCATTTTTTTTGTTAGAAGTAAAGTATCAATTCATTAATTTGTTCTCTGTTTTGTTTTAGTATTATTGGTGAATTATTTCCCTTTTTATTAAAAGCGAATTTCTATTTTTCACAGAATACTATTTTAAGTTTTAAATAGACAGTATTAGGCACAATAGAAGAATGAAGCTTTGCAATTCTAATAAATTTTTGTTGGAATATAATATAGAACAAATTTAAAGATCATTGAAGTAATTATTATACAGTTGGCTTAAGTGATTAAAAAACCCCAAGAGATCAACTAGCTGTTTTGCTTATCCATAAATATAAGACTAGTTTCATGGTAATATAGCCAGAAGAAAAAAGATCATAATAAGATAATTAATGAATCCTTTAGGAAATAAAGCTAAATTAAACACATTTTTATTTACTTGAAAAAAATCTCAAAGTAAAAATTATTGTTTTATCATATTATCATTGAATAGACTTCTTTGGGAACCTCACAGAGATTATGAATGGAAAACCTCTTAACTTGATAGTAGCTCAAACAGATTTCCTGACTCATTAATAAGAATTTCACAACCACAGCACTAACATAACCAACAAGTGACTTTAAATTGTTAGTTTAGTTGAGATAGCCCAGCTTTGGAACATACCTACTCTGGCTGGCTTTACAAGACTTAGTGACTTTCCTTATTACAGATTCAAAGTTTTCTTTAGGATTTTTCCCCATCAGAGTTTTGACTTCCTTCCCTAGACTTCCTCTTTCATGAATTCTCTTCCAGTAAGTTTTGACTCATATTCTAAAGGAAAAGGCTGAATATGGAAATCCTTTGTGGGGAACAAAATAGCACATTGAAACAAGTAATAACAACAGCGACAAAATTTGTACTATCACAGATGTTCTGTTTTTTTTTTTTTTCTTTAAGGAACGGTACAGGGAGGAATAAAAATGCGTAGACAAACAGACAGGAAAAGAGAGGAGGAGGAAGGTTTTGTTTCTATTTAGTTGTTCACAGTTGTTGCCCCCAACTGGTCCCAGGGTTTGAACCCAGAACCTTGGGATATATGTGTGACTGCTCCCAGGTATATTAGATCACTGAAGCTTGGTCATTATTTCAGAAGCATTTATTGAATAATGACTGGTAGATCCAGAATATGCTAGGATCTGTGAGGAACATAAAAAATGTCATGATATTCTCATGACAGTCTAGTTGAGGAGCACAAGATAGAAATACTTGAAATAATTTAAGATTCCATAGTAAGCACTCAGTATAAAGAGCGAGGTGAGTTCCTAAGGAACTCAAAGTAAAAGAGAGATTGCTAATAGCCCAGGTGATCAGGCCTGGGAAGACTTCTTGGGGTAGACTTTGGAGAAAGAAGAGTTTTAAGCAGGGAAACTGTGCCAGGTGTAGTGTTTATAAAACATGTGTTAGGAACTAGATTAGAAAATGTAGCATGTATTTAGGTGTATCAAAAAGAGCTAGCATGCTATTTATTTAGTACACTGACATTTTTGTTGTACATTACTCTAGATTCTTTAAGGATTTCATCATTCTCTCCTAGATAGCTGTTTACGAACTTAATAGGGTTTACAGATCTGGAGAATGTGTTTCATTGAAATCTTCTTGATTGCATAATTGATATTCTTAGTATTATCCAGAGCTTTGTATGTGTGTGTGTGTATGTAAAAGACCAGGATGTTAATGTATTTTTCATAGTTTGTGCTATATTTTTACACTGTGTAGAAAATACTAAAATTTAGTCAAAAAGATTAAGTTTTCCTCTCTCTATATGTCGAATATTCATGATTCCTTCCAAAAGGGGATTATATTTTCTAATCTCAACTCTCCAGGAGAGAAATTATGTGGCCTAGTCCTTTAACTACAGGGTGAGACTGACTCAAGGAACATAATGAAATATTATGAATCAACGAGATTTTTAGGATTGTTCTATGCAGTGAATAATGAATACACATAAAATTAATCAAAGTTCTTCTCGCCAAGATTTTTTTTTTAAAAAAGCACTAGGATTTCTTTGTAGTATTCATAAATAAGTTATATGCAAATGTCAAGAGAAGAGGAAAACAAGTATGGCATTCAAATTTTAGCATCATCTTTTAAAGTACATAACTTGTAGGATAGGACAGACTAAATTACTTAATTGGCAGTTCCATAAAATGGGCAATACTACTATTTTCTGATATGCAGAACATCTCTAAATATTTTAGGAGGAAAAGGATAACGATCCTTATAGGTCTTCAAAAATGAAATAGACTCATTTACCAAGATGATTAGGAACAGTTGAATCAGAAGATGAAGTATATTGCTTGCTGTAAGTTTTCTGTATCATTCCAACTCTAGGGTGCTTTATTCTTAGCCCACATACAAAAAAATGTTTTCATTTATGTTCTCCAACAGGATAGGAATGGAAATTATTTAATCCTGGATCTCTGTATTACTTGTAAATCATTAGTATGCTGACCAATGACTTGCTCTTAGCTGGGGATAAAAGTTACAGGAATTGAAATCAGTGCATCACTCCTCTATTTCTACTTTCAGGTTTGTGTCAACCTTAATTCTTGGTCTTTAGCAGAGAACACTCTAAACTTTGAAACATCTGATAGTTTAGGGAGGCTTGTTAAAATGTCTAGACCCACCTAAAAATGCCAAAGTATTGCATAAGTTGGCACTGTATATGCTCTCTTCTGTCCTTCTCACAGTGTTTCATGCATATAAATACACCCTTCCAGATTGTATGTCTTCTGGGGGTAGAGACTGTTTCATATTTATTTTTGCTTACCTCCCTTTCTTGCCCCATCAGTGTGGTTTTTGCTTCTCCTCCCCTTTTCTGTCACTCCCTCTGTAATTCAGAATATATAAATCATTCTTTATACCTACAGCTAAATTCTTGATGAATTAAATTTAAAGAACACTAAAGAAAAATCTGTGCCAACAGATTCACCAGTACGTCTTCACTCTTTGGTTTATTCATCACACATTTACATTTTATGGACCTTTTTTCTCCCATGGGGAATGAAAAACTACCAACAAGAGGATAAAGCTGAGGAATATTAGGACTTCTAGCTGTAGGCTGCCCCTAAACCTTTTTGCAAAGGATTTTGTAGACAAGCCAGACAGGATCCTGAGGGAGTAATTTCAGGGCAGAGAGAGGCAAAATGAATCCCATTCAGGTGAATAGAGAAACATTTATTCATTAAGATATAAACTGAGGGGAAGAGGAAGTAGAAGGGGCTGCAGACCTCTGAAGAAAAGAAAATAGTTATAGACTCCTGGGAAGAGATATTGTTGGAAATTTTGTAGTCTCAAGTACTAGCCCAGAGCATTGGATTGCTTCCTCTTGGGAAAAACAGGCCTCAGGTTCAATTCATTTGTTTTGGACTAATAACAGAAAATGCTCCTGGCACAATCCTGTGATTTTTAAATATGAACAAAACAAATCCATGGAGGCAAAAGCAGGCTGCAGTATATGACCATCTTATACTAAAGAACATTAAATTACGAATCGATGAGTGACTTGAAAGAAGATTCAAATATGTATTTGTTAGTCTATTTTTAAGTATTTAAAAAAATAAGACTAAGAAAAGAAGGTTATATAAAGTTTAGTCAGCTCTTTGTAAGATAATCTAAATGCACCTTTTCCACCTTCTGTTCTCAGATTTGGCAGTGAAAAAATTGTCCTGATAACAGTTTTTGAAGTATAATTACTTTGTCAAAAGAAATTATAATTAGAACTGATATTTTAAAATGTACTATAATTGTATTTAAAGATTTGGTAATTTGCTCACCTATGTAATGTTCTGTTAATTTAGCAACAGTGATCAGTACTGGTGTCAGGAAATGATCTGACTTTTTTTTTCTTGCTTATTTTAAAACACCATCTATTCTACTCTTTTGTCTGTTCAAAAAGATACAGTCAGTGTTAGCAGTGAATTGAATTAAATGCTTGACATAGCTTTATCAGCATCAGGTTCATTTATCTCCTCTCTCCTACTGCACTTTTTCACTAGTCTCTTACCATTACTGCAGTAGTGTGAAAAGAAAACCCCTCTAGATTCCAACACATCCTTTCTCTTCATTCATATCTCAAACAGTATAAATCCTGTTGCTCAGCTCATTTCTGCCCTAAAAACTCTGAATATACCCTCCTCCCTTCTACTTCTACTATTTTCCTGTATCATTACGGGAAAAAAACAACCAAAAACCCCAAACCCAAACCACTGAAACCTCTGTATTTAGTAACAGTTGTTTGAATCCTTCTATGAATGGTGAATTCTTGTGTGTGTTGCCCACATGCAATTTGGATCAGTAAATCAAAGCTTTTTGGAATAAAATATATTACTCTGAAATAAACGAGGTCATTTTTCACAAACTACATAAAACTATTACTCTTAACAATTTTTCATAAAATTACATACAATACTGGGGTTGGGAAAGACCTAAGTATTAAAGGTGGGTGGAAAACAAATGATTCTTGGTCCACATCATCTAAGTCTAGAACTGTCAGTCAAAAAAAAGATGAACTTTTCTTTTTTTGCTGAGGGTGCTCTTTCTAGTACCCACTCTCCTACACTTTCTGGGACATTGGCATTGAGATGCAAGGCAGGATTTGAGAATAAGTATTGCTTCAAAATAGTTTGGAAGACTGTAAAGAGTAGTGGCTCTGAAGTCAGTAGCCCTGACCTTGAATCCCAGATCCCCTATATAACCTTTGACAAGTTATTTAGTCTCTCTAAAATCCAGTTTCTTGAAGCAGAAGTAATGATTGTATATAGTTTCTAGTTATTACTGCTATCATACTGCATCAATATCTAACCACAATTCCAAGCAAATTATATGAGCTAAGATGACTCCATTGGAAATGTGATTATTGTCTCCTAGACTAGAAACTTCTAATTAATTGGCACTGACCTTTAATTAAAACCACACAAATTTCTAGTTAAATTTTTAAAATCTCTTCTTCTTGCAGTTAATTTCTGATAGTAATGAATTCTGCAAGGTAATTGTCCAATTTTACATTTATCAATAGGCTATTTTTCAACTCTCCAATTTGAGGTGAAAATATGTATATTAGCTTCATGACTAAGATACAGTTTTCTTGTTATTGAATTTTGTTGTGTGGTCTGAATTATGAGAAGAGCACAATGTCTTCGAGGAATATAAATTTCAGTCTTTCCTTCTGGCTAGCTTTTTTTCCCCCACTATGATCTGATATTCATTTCAGAGGTAAAATGGATGGTACAAAGAATGATAATCAATTTAGGTAATTAAAATAATTGAACAGAAGAAAGAAATTCCATGTTTTCTCTAATTGCAATGCAGTAATTTTCCATTGTGACATGCTTTTGTGAATTAATAAAGAATAAGACTTTCTTCTTATGAGGTTTTATCTGAACCATTGGCAGTTAAGCTTTTTATTGACTTTGCTTCTCATGTTTTTCAAGTTACAAAATCTTTAATTGCAAAGTAAGTTATGTTCTATGTCAAATTACAGTTATTCTAAGTAAGTTTATTAATAACTAATATTTTATTTTATTGAATTATACTAGGTCTTTGAAAATTATGTTTTCATTTAATATTATAAATATGAATATCTTACCAGGTAAATTTGTAAGGACATCTTTGATTTCTTAAGGGAACACATAACTTCATTTGGAGTTGAAAGATGGATCTGTCGATAATCTAGGAAAATGTTTTCTTATGAAACTGTCTGTTTCCAAAGAACATAGGTCATTGGATTAACCATGGAGATGACTTTGAAATAGGATGAAGTAAAGAGGAGAGCTCAGATAAAATCTTTTTGGAAAAATTAAAAATATTCTTTTAAGATTTTTTAAAGAATTTTTTTTGTGGAAAGAGAGTTAAATAATACTTAGAGAAGTGGGTTTCACCTAGCCTCTTTAGTTCTGGCTAAAGACACAGTATTTTATAATAAAGTATGCAAGCGAGAGTCATAAAGTGTTAAAAAAAAAGAAAGCCAAAGAAGCAAAGGATGGTTTAGTGTTTTACAATTTTGACTGTTCTGACTAACTATGCTTAATTCTGATTGTCAGTTTTATGAGACAAATTAAATAGTCATTGTTGACTCACAGTAAGTGGCACATCGGTAAACATTCGTGGACCAAAGTGTTATTAATAATGTTAACTTGGCTTGGATTCCCAGAGGGAACATGGAACTGATATTCTTTATTTGATTCTGCAGCCTTAAGCAAGAGAGATGTGGTTTACTACAGTATATGTGTTATTAAATGCTGTATCTTGCCTCACACCCACAATGTGATTAACTGTGTATCACGTCTCACTGGGAAAATGAGTTGCATAATTCCTTAAGGAATCTCCAAAAGTATATAGACTGTCTGCCTTGCCAATTGGGTTGAATGGTACCAGTGTTTGTTACATCTTTTACTTTTTGTCAAGAGGAGAGAGATAATTAAAAAAACATTTTACTTATTTAACAGTATCTTCTCAATGATATGAAAAATATTTGTCACAATAATTCATAATAATGATACTTCTTTCTAGTTGGTTCAAAATTATCAACCATTGATGGAGGGAGGCTACACTTTGCCAACACTTTGCTAGGAACTTAGGGCTATAAAAATGACTCCAGAATCCTACAGGAATTGATAATATATGGGTAACATGAACTAAAATAAATAATAAAGCAAGTTAAAATAAAAAAACAACAACAACTCATTTTAAGGTGAGTTATTAAAGTATGTATTAAACATGGAGGCTTCAGTTTAGTAGGAAAATTATTTCTTGGAAGAGAAAGGAAAGGAGATTCTCAGTGAATAGAATGTGTCAGGATATGGAGGCAGAACAGTTCATACTGAGATTAGATAACTGTGTAATCCAGTGTGTGGTAAATCATAACACTTTGTTCAAACAGTTTATTTGACTAGCTCTGGAGTTTGATCATCACCCGTAACTGCTCTTTCTTATTCTTGAGTCCTGAAGTGTGCTACTTACACCACTCCCTGAATATTTGCTTAAAAGATACAGAATTGAATCACTGAATACTGAATTAAAAATTGATCCATGTTGTCACTCAACTATTTTTTTTTTCTAACTGGAACGCACCATTTGAGTTCCTTAATGTTACAACATTCATTAAAGATTTTGGAGTTGAAGGTGCTGTTAATTATTATCTAGTCAAAGAATCTCACCTGAGGATTGATTTTCAGCTTGAGTTGGAGATTAAATCTGTTTACTTCAACACACTGACTGAAAAGTGGATCTAATGGGTCTCACACATGGCCTCAGTGTGGAGGTCAAACTTTTTATTTTGTGCTTTCCAAATACTGAAACTCATATCTCAAATATACCTATATTGTACTTTTCAAAGAGTAGGTGTTCAACAAATGTTTGTTTGAAAAATGAAGGGATGTATGAAGATACCATATGTTCATTGGATCAGATGAAGTCCTAAATCTCTGCTTAGACTTTACATTTTACACTGGAGATAAATGTCATGATTCTTAGAGTCCCTCTTCTAGAATTATAAAACAACCTCTTTGGCAGAATGCAAAATCTGATACCAAACTTTAGTGTAGGTTGTGGGATAAAAGAGTTTACTACTTAGGAAAGTTTTGAAAAGTTCTAAGAATTAGTTTGTGGTGCAGTGCAATCACTAGCTTTTAATTCCTGCCTGTGGATTTAACTAGTTTTTATGAAGGTAATGCATGTGGTCCTCTACTAACTTGCTCGAGTTCATTACTCACTAGGTTGTCTGCCGCTGGTTGTTTCAGGATTAACTGTTATGCTTAGAAAGAGAGTTCTTGTCACTCACACATCCTCAAGCAAGATGATTTTCTTCCCACAGGGCATCTGGTTTGAGTGTTCAGCCTCTATGTGATGAACCTATAGAGAGTGTGAGAAGACTCACAGATACCAGCGGGGCACAGACCCTGGGGTTCATGCACATATAATGTCAATGTATGCTTCTTGGTTAGACTTATGATGAACTAGGACTTTAGTTTAAAAAAAAACCCACAAAACACACATGGCTTAAACTCAATATAGCATATTTTGGGTTCATTTTATAGGTGAGAGTATGTCTCTCTAGTTGCATGAGCCTAAGGTCTGACTGTACTTCTATTATTTACTTAAAGTTTTTTATTATTACTGTTTGAATAGTTTCCAGTACTATATATGCATCAGGATAGTAGATTCACACTGCACCTACCACCAGTGCTCTTAGAAAAGTTGAAATGATAGTGGTGACTAGCACTGCAACATTGGTGGCACTTTTGAATCACCTGGAGTATTTTTAAAAATCCCAAATGCAGGCATCACCCCAAATCAATTGATCAATAATTTCTGGAGTTACTGGTTCTGTTGATCTGGGATAGGTCTCATTTGTGTGTGCTTGCTCGCTCTGTCTCTTTCTCATTCTCCTTTTTAATTTTGAAACAATTTAAATATTGCAAAGAAGTTATAAGAAATTAATTATGCTCTACTTACATTAAATATTTTTTAACATTATCACATTTGCTTCATTGTTTTTTCTCTTGGTATTTTCTGAACTATTTGGAAGTATATTTTCATGTTTTTGATAATTTTTAAAATTGTTTAAATGTTTTGAAATTTTAGATTTTTTCTCATATTGATTGAGATACTACTGACATGTGACATGTATAAGTTTAAAGTATAGAAGCTGTGAGGATACATTATATACTGTGAAATGATTGCCACAATAAGGACTGTTAATACCTCTGTCCCCTTGCATAGTTATATTTTTGTTGATGATCACATTTAATAGCTTTTCTCCTTTACTTCAAGAATATAATAGTGTATTGTTAATTATAGCTACTGTGTTGCCCATTAGATCTCCCGAACTCAATCCTATAGCAGGAGATTTTTCCTCTTTGACATCTCTCCATATTCCCCACCACCCAAGAACCATTATTCTACTCTCTCTGAGTTAAGCTTTCTCAGATTCCAACTGTAATTATGAGTTCATACATTATTTTTCTTATATCACTTATAACATGATGCCTGTAGGTTCGTAGTGATTTCTCTCAGATATATACCCAGAACTGTGATTTTCTAAATCATATGATTGTTATATTTTTGTTTGAGGAACTGCCATAATGTTTTCCATTGTGCCTTTACCAGTTTACTTCCCTATCAAATTACATAAAGATTCCCTTTTTTCACATCCTCATTGACATTTGTTTCTTGTGTTTTTGACAAATAACTATTATAACCCATGTGAGGTGAGATCTCGTTGTTTTGATTTGTATTTCCCTTTTGATTAGTGATGTTGAGCATCTTTTCATGTACCTATTGAGCATCTGTATATCTTTTTTTGGAAAAAAATTCAAGTGAGGGTCTTTGCCCTATTAGATTATTGTTTATATATCTATGTTTATATGTGGTAGTAACCAATTATTAGATGGATGGTTTACAAGTACTTTCTCTTGTTCTATAGGTCACCTTGAAGGTGTTTTGCATACAACCTGACTCTTTACCCAAAAAACTTTTCTGTCTGTATTTTCTAAGAACAGGAATATTCTCTTATATAGCCAAATTACAATAACAAATTAAGGAACCTCAACACTTACATAATATTTTTTATCTAATCTCCAAACCATATTCTTATTTTTCAATATCTCCAGTAGTATCTGTGACAGTTAAATTTTTATATTTCAACTTGTCTGGGTCACACAGATATTTGATCACTCAGATATTTGATCAATTGTAATGTTTTTGGATGAGAGTAACATTTAAACTGATAGACTGAGTAACTCAAATTATGCTTCCTAATGTGGTTGGGCCTCACCCGATCAGATGAAGACATGAACTGAGCAAGAGTTCACCCTTTTACCCCCAGTAATTGTTCCTACCTTGATGGTCTGTAACTGGGACATAAACTTTTGGCTCAAACTGAAACAATCACTTCCTGAGTTTGAAGCTTGCGGTCTTTCAGATTAGAACTATATCATTAGCTTTCTTGAGTCTCCAGCTTGGAGACTTAGCCTGAAGAAGTTGGGGCTTGTCAGCCTCTGTAATTGCTTCATCCAATTCCTTATAAATCTGTCTCTCTGTATATATCCTATTGGTTCTGCTTCTTTAGAGAATCTGACTAATACAGTGTCTTTTCCAGACTTTTTTTCTAGTTCAGCATCCAGTCCAGCATCATCTATTACATTTAGTTGTCATATATCTTCAGTCTTTTTAAGACTGGAACTTTTCCTTAGCCTTTCTTTTTCTTTCATATCATTGAAATTTTTGAAGAATGCAATTATTTTCCAGAATGGTCTAATATCTGGGTGTTTTTGATGTCTTCTTTGATTGTATTTAAATTTTATTTATGTTTCAGAGCACTGCATATGAACTTAGTATGATTTCACTCACATGTGGTATATAGAGAAATCAACCAAACATTAAATCAAACAAAAATAAACTTTTAGTCTATAGAATCAAATTATTAGTTACCAGAATGGAAGGGGGAGGGAAATGGACAAATGAAGTAAAAGTGATCAATTACATGGTGAAGAATAGTATTAGATGATTGATGGTAAACAATGTATTTTACACAGTTGTTGATTTACAATAATGTACACCTTAAACCTATATAATGTTATGATGCTATGTTCCTGCTATAAGATTTAATAAGTAAAGAAAAATGAAACAATAGTGCATCTTATTAGTGGTTTTAATTTTGATCACTTAGTTTAGGTATTACCAGTTTCCCCATTTGCTGTTATTATTTTTTTCTTTTGGAACTAAGAAGTAATTGGTGGGAAATACTTAGATACTATACAAATAGCCCATTTCTTTTAAACTTTTTGTTACTAGATTTAGCTTCCATTGATGAGTCTTACCTATACCAATTGTTACTATGATCGTTGTAAAATGGTGAGTTTTCACTTCTACTCTTGCTTCTTTATTGGAATTTTACTATAAAGAGGTGCCTTCCTTTCTCTCCCACTTATTTGTTTATTATCAATAAGGACTTAAGGATTCTTGTTTAATCCAGTTAATTTTTTTAATGATTTAATTTTTGAGAAATTAAATCTTTCAAAACTTTCTTACAAATCAATGTTAGACTCACAGCAAAATTGAGAGGAAGGTGCAGAGATTTTCCTATATCCCTGTCCCCAGATATCCTCCCCCATAATCATCATCACTCACCAGTGTAGGAAATTTCTTAAAATTGACTCTACATAGACACATCATAAATCACCTAAAGTTAGAAGTTTACTTTAGGGTTCATTGTTAGTGTTGTGCTTTCTGTGGGGTTGTACAAGTGGATAAAGGCATGTATACATCATTATAGTGTCATAGAGAGTATTTTCACTGCTCTAAATATCCTCTGTTGCTCCCCCTGTTTATCCCTTCCTGCTACCCTACATCCAACTCCTGGCGATCACTGATCTTTTTGCTATCTCCATAGTTTTACTTTTCCAGAGTATTATATGTTTGGAATAATACAATAGTTAGATTTTTCACATTGCCTTCATTTAGTTAGTAAATATATTTAATGTTCTTCCATGTCTTTTCATGGCTTGATTGCTCTTTGTTAAAATTGCTGAATTCCATTGTCTGGATGTACCATAGTTTATCTATTGACCTACTGAACAACATCTTGGTTGTTTCCTAGTTTGGGTAATTATGAATAAAGTAGTGATAAATATCTGTGTGCAGGTTTTAGTTATATATATTTTGATAGTAAAATTATTCTAGATTTGACTATCAAACCAGCTTCTGTATCTTTGTGTTATTCCCTTATAATTTTTTGAGCACTTTTTTTTTTTTTCTGAGGCATTAAGATGTTTCAGTTGTATTTCAAAATTCAGACCTGGGATTCAAGCATTTTTCTAAAGGTCCCTGGGTTCTATAGACTGAAAAGGAATTTAGAAATCAGGATATGTGTGATATTATGTTCTCTTAACAATTCAATCATTAGCATGAGCATAGTGATGTGTGATTATGAGAGCAGATATTCTAAAAATTAGACTTTATTTTGGAGTAAAGGTCATTCACCAGTTCCTTAAACCAGGAAAGAAAAGTACATTTCATTAAGAAAATAAATAGCTAAATCTTATAGTTGACTATTAGTTTAAAAAATGTATCATTAGACTTAAAAGGAAACTGCATTTTGTAATCTATGATTTTCTTAGCAGTAAGTAGTGTTATTTTTGTTGCAAGAAACTGTCATAGCCCATGTTTCTGCAAAATGAATGACACCATTTAGATCTAAATCAGTTGCAAAATGACGAAATCTTGGCAGTGACAAAATATACTTGACATATAACTATATTGCAGATGATATTTGAAAAGTGGATCTAGAGAAAGTTGATGAGTTTAAGAAGCAGCAGTTGCTTCAGAATGGCAGACATGAAAAATGGGCAGGTTGGAACTGTGCTGTAGTTGAATCAAGAGGAAGTAGCAAAATACTACACTTACAAGAGGTAAGAAACTTGGAAGAGAATTAGTCACCAAATAATGAAATGTATAAATGAAAAGCTCTTGTCTATATAAGTTTGAAAACAATATGTTGTCAGAACATGTATAGAAATAGCCTACCAAATACTTGGAATGAAATTATTAAATCAGTTTTTAACAATTTTTTTTAGATAAAAAAAATGTGTTTCATTAACACACATGTACACTCACATATATGAAAGTGGCTGTGTGGGGTGAAAGTGGATCTAGTGGTCAGAGGGTTGGTTGGTTAATAGCATCACCTGCAATGACTCAGGCACTGTACCATGGAGAAGAAGGCATTTTCAGTTTTGACATGAAACAGGAAGTAACATTTGTTACTATCAAGAAGCTAATGTTGATCATATCAGAGAAAACAAAGACCCATCATATTGAGAAAAATTGGAGAAAAGAGATGGATTTATTCAGCCTTTTCATTGTGTGAGTAGGCAAGGAAGCCAGTGTTTTGCAGATCATGTTGTAGGAAAGCAAAGTTTAGATCAATGGATAATACTTGGTGCTTAATGATTTTACTGTAAACAGTGCATGGGTCATAATAAGACATTTTGTGTAATATGCTAGAAAATTTAGAATCAGATTTGCATAGGGAGCACAAAAATTATCACCAGACCTGAAAGAAGAGAGCCAGACTTCTATACAGTATCCTCTGACCACTGGGACTGGCAGCATACATCAGTTGATAACTGAATGGATGTTGGAAATTTCTCTGTGAACTTTAAATGTCCTATTTGCACTTATAGATAAGAAAGTGTATTTAAATCCTGTTATACAAGGAAGTTGAAGTTCTCTGAGTATTTTAGTTGATGGATTTTACAATGGAAGCTAAGATTATTACCTGTGGGAAGTTGTTTGGAGTCTACCTTGGTACAAAACTTGTTCAGGTGCCTAATTCCAGGATTTTGTTAATACTTTGAAGTCAGGGACATGATTTTTTGTAAGATAAGAATGACCAGGCTCTGATATGGACTGAAGTCGTGTACAGGGCTGATTAGAACATCTAACCTGTTTAATAGTTTGTCCTGAGGGCTGTAATAGTCACACAGGAATACTTTATTTATCTCTGCTATGGATTGAATTGTATTTTCCTAAAAGTCCTGTGTTGATTCCCTGGTCCCAGTATGATGATATTTGAAAATGGGGCCTCTTTGGAAGATAACTAGGTTTAGATGAGGTCAGGAGGATGAAGCCCTTTTGATGGAATTAGTGGCTTTTTTTGAGAGAGAGAGACATTGAGAGAGAGAGAGAGAGAGAGAGAGAGAGAGAGAGAGAGAGAGAGAGAGAGAGAGAGAGAGAGAGAGAGAGAAGAGAGAGAGAGAGGGAGGAGAGAGAGAGAATTGATTTCTCTCCACCATGTGAGGACATAGTGAGGACATAGTGAGAAGGCAGCTGTTCTCAAGTTTGGGAGAGGCTCCCACAGGAATCAGATTAGCTTTCCA